>CABFVX010002159.1:4504-29563 GCA_902151425.1 Timema shepardi | reverse complement strand
AGTCAGGTGTACGATACCATCTGTTGTAACCTCGGCTCTTACAGAGCTATAGTACTAGTCAGGTGTACGATACCATCTGTTGTAACCTCGGCTCTTACAGAGCTATAGTACTAGTCAGGTGTACGATACCATCTGTTGTAACCTCGGCTCTTACAGAGCTATAGTACTAGTCAGGTGTACGATACCATCTGTTGTAACCTCGGCTCTTACAGAGCTATAGTACTAGTCAGGTGTACGATACCATCTGTTGTAACCTCGGCTCTTACAGAGCTATAGTACTAGTCAGGTGTACGATACCATCTGTTGTAACCTCGGCTCTTACAGAGCTATAGTACTAGTCAGGTGTACGATACCATCTGTTGTAACCTCGGCTCTTACAGAGCTATAGTACTAGTCAGGTGTACGATACCATCTGTTGTAACCTCGGCTCTTACAGAGCTATAGTACTAGTCAGGTGTACGATACCATCTGTTGTAACCTCGGCTCTTACAGAGCTATAGTACTAGTCAGGTGTACGATACCATCTGTTGTAACCTCGGCTCTTACAGAGCTATAGTACTAGTCAGGTGTACGATACCATCTGTTGTAACCTCGGCTCTTACAGAGCTATAGTACTAGTCAGGTGTACGATACCATCTGTTGTAACCTCGGCTCTTACAGAGCTATAGTACTAGTCAGGTGTACGATACCATCTGTTGTAACCTCGGCTCTTACAGAGCTATAGTACTAGTCAGGTGTACGATACCATCTGTTGTAACCTCGGCTCTTACAGAGCTATAGTACTAGTCAGGTGTACGATACCATCTGTTGTAACCTCGGCTCTTACAGAGCTATAGTACTAGTCAGGTGTACGATACCATCTGTTGTAACCTCGGCTCTTAACTTAAGGCCATTGACCCTTTTCATTTGGCGTGGAAATGCAGAGCCATGGGAACAAACACCTATCTTCAAGAATGTTTATTGTTTCGCAATTTTCTTTTTGGAAACTGTTTGTTAAAGAATAAAAGCATGTTGATTATTATGTTTTACATTTTTCAAAAGAAAACTGCTGGCTTCATAACAAAAAATAAGAAAATGTAACAATTAATAAACATCGATACATTATCTAAGAAGAGGTGTTGAAAATATTACTACAAACATTTCACTCGTTCTCGATAAAACTGATATTTCCAAACGTATGATTTTTCCGAAAAACCTGTCCGGTAGCTAGAGCCATCTACAGTTTCCGTGATCCATCTGTTCTTGTTGGCGCGGAAGGATACTTTGGTTGGTTGTGAAGCCACGCCACGCCTTTCACCCTCCCGCCCACCATCCCACAAAATAGATTTTAGACTTGCACTCGACTGGGACAAGGGTCTTAAAACTTCAAATAACTTTAAACCCACATCGATAACCGCATGGTCTAACGCGTCACTCTCGCAATAAATTGGTTTTCTGGTGGCGGGGAAGTCCTAGTCGGAATCATGTTTGAGTGTAATAGAAGTGTTTTTTTTTTCTTCTAAATAGTTTATCAGTCTCCCTATAAGCAAAATGCGGGTATATTTGCTCGAAATTATATCCTCCTATTTACACTATTATTGTAAATATTCAAATAATCCGAATGGGAAGTAATACGTGGTGGGCAAATTATTGTGTTACGGGATTTTATTGGTATATTTGCCCCGCTATTGAACATCAATTATATCGATATGGGATTGTATTGTGATGCGAATGTGGACGATACATGGTTTCATGATGACGACGCGAGCATGCTCTTACTACTCACTTATCACACGGTTATGTGATCTGATTATTTGTGATTCTTATTCTTATAAAATGAGTAATACTTTTCAATGTTGCACACGATTTATTTAGATGATTACACCTTCGGTACTGAAGATTTGATATTAAATGATACAGTTTTTTTTTTGTTAATTTACGAACTGTTTTTCTGTGATATTGCAATGTTCTGTATTCTGAGTACTGTGTACTGTTTTTCCGAGTACTGTGATATTATACAGTTCTGTGTTCTGTTATATTACTATGTCACTGTTTTTCTGTGTAGATTTATGTTACTGTGTGGATTCATACGCACAAGCGGCTTATATAAGACCTACCCCTTGCTTCTTGGACCCCTTGTCACCAATGTCAAAACTAATATAAAAGTTGAATGCCAGGCCTCCACCGTGGTTCGGATCCCACGTTAAACTGTAGGTCCTCATTTCATCTCACAATCACCCTACCATCACACATTAGCGTAAGTGCGTATAACCCGAACGGGTAGTAAGACGCGGTGCTAATAATAAATAAATAATAAATATGAAAGTTCCTGGCATCCTGATGTTGTGAAGGCTAGCTTCCTATTGGGTAAAGGGAGACAGCATGTTACATGATTTTCAAAATACAACGGAGGTAGTCTTTTAAAGAAAACATTTTCAAGACATAGTGCATTGAAATTACTTCTAAAAACGCGTGATTCTCCATAGATGACGTATTAAAAGGAAACTTTACATATAGTTCCTTAAAGAAAAATACACTTCTTCCATGACTTTTTGAATACATGAGAGGGGTCCAAAAAAAGTATAATTTCAAAATATACATAATTGTCAAACTAGTTAAAAGTCTCATATGGGTCCAGAATGAGTAGGCCCTCAACTGTGGCGGGCTCTGGTGTCGCTGGTTGGGTAAAGAAACGTTCTCAGATCTCTGTCCCGTTAGATGGCGTGGACGGTGGACCACGACCTCTATTGGTCGGAACCATAGGGAAATTAATAATTCTAGAGGGAGTGAAAGAGTAGGTATAGAGTCAACACGTTTTCTTCTGTGAGAGGGCTCAAGGGCGCCCGTGTATGTTTACCCAAATGGGAGGTGTATTAGGGTATCATATGCTGGGTGGGGGGAGGGGGGGGAGCAGCAACATCCCCGCTTCTCGAGAGAAAATTTCAAGAATTTTACCTTGTGGGAGGAAATTTTAGAGCATCTGAACATAATTCTTGAGTTTCAAGAGACAATTTTCGCAACAACAAACCAAAATTAACCAAAATTATGTTGTAGCTAAACCCGTTGAAAATAAACATTATATTTTTTCTTACGTTTATTTAACAGAACAAAATGAGAAAGTTGTCGAAGGGGGAATGGGATGAAATCTACATTTTATCGGATATTGAGGATTCAAAGTTGTTAATAGCAATTTGCAGCCAAATCTCGAATACACAATTTTATTTTTTTATAAAAATCAACAACAAAAAAACTATTGCAAAGGGATAAGGGGGGCTGGAGACTTCCTTTTCACCCATTTATGGGCCCCCATGAAAGGGCTAGTCCTGCAGAGTTACCGCTGGGGATCGCTGATAGACGATTCTGAAGAGCTGAACCAATGAAACTATTTGTGCTAGTATTCAGTGTTACCATTGGTAATTGAGAGGAAACTCACCAATCAATGCATACAATGGGAACAAACAAGAGATGTGTTACTCCTAGACTGCGCATTTCTAACTACTTCCCCCTTGCGACGGACACGATTAACAGTGATTTGTGGCTGTGACGTCATTTGAATCAATGCCCCTGTACATAATTATTACTCATAGACTGCGCATTTCTAACTACTTCCCCCTTGCGACGGACACGATTAACAGTGATTTGTGGCTGTGACGTCATTTAAATCAATGACCCTGTAAATACTTATTACTCATAGAATGCGCATGGCTAACTACCCCGTGGGCCAAACCTGAATAACATTTCTTTTTTTAAATACCCGTTTCAGGTTATATGCATAAATGATAGTTACTCTAATGGGGTAAGGATGAGCCAGGAAGCATTTTATAGGTGAACTACCCGCATTTGTGGGAAAGAAGAGTGGAAAACCATTTAGGGGGGAAAAAACACCTTCAGTAGACCCAACCAGGGTTCTAACTCCGATATCCCCATCTTCAATAGGCCAGACTAGGAATAAAGTGACACTTTAGACCATTCGGCCACTGAAGGGAGGTTTGTTCTAAACTTTTCTATCTGTCTGATAAGGTTCTTCATATAAAAATCGTTGTGTAGTTTTGTAATTGAAGGTGATACTGAGTGAAGCTTTGCCCTGGTATTGAGATGGATGGGCGTACCCTCGCCTTCACGAATACATGTACAACAACAACGAAAGTACTTGTGTGAAGATTTGAGAAGCAGCCCTCCCCTTTCATAACGGCCCATTGTGTCTTCAGACCAAGCATTATCTTCCCAACAGCAGGCGGCCTACCAAATAAGACCTCAACTTTGTATAGTAATGTACAACTTGGAACCTATTTGAGTTACTAGGGCTTACATCCGTCCAGGTGGCGTAGTTGGCTGACGCGCACGTCGTGTTGGGCTCAACTGCTGAGGACGGGGAGATCGAGGTTCGAATCTCGGTTGGGTGAACTGGGGTGGTTTTTTCCTAAATGGTTTTCCACTTTCCCTCCACGCAAATGCGGGTTCACTTCCTCTAGTTCAACCTTTCCAATTCCTAATCCATTAGAGTAATGAGTACTTAAAGCGTATAACCCGAACGGATAGTAAGACGCGGTGCTAAATATTATTATTATTACTAGGGCTTAGGATCTACTGATAATAGAAGACGACTCCCAATTCACTCGTCCCATGGGCGCCCATAAATGGGCGATATGGGGGGCTCCGGCTCCCCTTATCACTCTGCAATATTTACGCTTGATTTTATGACAAAATAAAATTGTGTGTCTGTGATTTGGCTACAATTTCCAATTTTGACTCATCAATCACAAAGGTGTTGTTGACATCAATGGTCACGAAGTAGAGTGCTCACCTCAGAACCCGATGTTCGTGAGTTCAAACCCAACCGGGGTCGACGGAGTTTTCTTGAGTGATGAAAATCCGTAGCACAACTTCCTTAGAAAGGGAAGTAAAGCCGTCGGTACAATGACGATTGAGGCATGTAAAAATAAACACCTTGATTTTGCTCTTGCTCTTAGAAAATTCTCGTGTGCTGATATAATCAGTTGGTTTAGAAAGTGCACGTTAAATACCATAATATAAATGAAAAAATATTCGAGTTGATAGAGATATAAATTATAATATGTAGATTCCCTCTTATTCCCTCTTCAACAGCTTTCTTTTCATTTTGTTTTGTTTAATATATTTGTGAAATATATGTTTCTTTTCAATGGGTTCAACTACAACTAAATTTTATTTTTTTGTGTTAAATTTTTATAAAAAATTTTTTGTGAAAAGGTTAATTATTATTATTATTAGCACCGCGTCTTACTACCCGTTCGGGTTATAAGCACTTACGCTAATGTGTAATGGTAGGGTGATTGTGAGATGAAATGAAAGACCTACAGTTTAACGTGGAATCCGAACCACGGTGGAGGCCTGGCATTCCCCACATTCACAAGATGTCTTGTGAGAGGTGAAGGAAGGGTTTGGTAATAAGATGAATCTTTGCCGGGACCGAGGATTGAACCCCGGCCGCCAGCACATGAAAAGGTTAAAATCCTGAAATTTTATCTCGGGGTAGGTGGGTGAGGGGGTTCCATACCCTCAGCAGATGGTACTCCAATTCGCCCCCCCACCACTTCCCCCCATTTGAAAAACCCACAAGGGCGCCCTTGCTCGTCCCAGCCGGGATTTGAATACGAACTTAGATTGGATTACATTGCGATACTTTTTAATTTGAGATATTATCGTTCATTTCCGGAACAAACTGATTATACCAGCATATACTATATAAACTAACTTAAATATCAGACACAACACTCAGCTACGCGACCGTTGATTCATCATTTGAAAGGGGAAACCCACAAAAGAAAATATTTTTTGGGGGGGCTGTATCGAGAATTGAACCCGGGACCCTTCGCTCAGAAGCCGTATTTGCCACCGATTGAGCTCAGATGTTGGAATATTGCGAGGATGGTTAGTTTGCCAGTTTTCCGTTTATCCGGCGCCATTTCATTTAAGTAAATGCAGCAGCATTTGTCTGAATAGAGAATGGAAAATCATGTTGCTATTAAAAAAATTAGAGAGAAAGGGATTTACCACCAATAGACACCCCCTCCCACTTAATCAGAATTAAAGACCCAACTACGGTACCTATCAATGACGTGGCACGACTCGTCTTGTGTTTGACGTAGGCACTTTTTTCTATAAAAGAAAGTCTTCTAACTTTTCTTTTATAAAAATGATTACGTCATGAGCTGAAGTAATAACTCTCCTCAGCGGCCTCTGAAAAGGAATAACTTGGTCATGTAAGATTTGTATGACCCTTAAAGTATTTTATTTACTAAATGTGGAGTTACGCCTGTTCTTAGTTTGAAATATCTTCCACGATGACGTGCCTTCAAATTGGAGTTTATAAATTGGGGTCTACATTATATCAGCCGCGCCCTGTTTCAAGTCACAGGTGTTTCATTGCTTTAAGTTCTCAAGATGACATCACAAAATGTACTTCAAATAAATTGTTTAACATTTATATTATATTATATTACAGTCCAGTTTTTATAAGAAGAGCCTTTTAGTAAATACCAACATATTCGTTTGAGGTCCACATTGTTAATATTTTACAATATTGTTGGTGATATTTTATAGGTAGGGGCCTGTTGATAATCTCTATCAAAAATGACAGCTGCATATCACATGACTTGAAATTTTAATATGTGATAAGTAAATCTACACTAGCCCCATGGCTTCTTTGGTGCTGATTGACAGCTCTGAAAAGTTACCATACCAACTTATGTATTCCTACGCCGAACCATATGATCTGCAAAAACATATGTTTAGCAGCTGTTACTTCTAACGGTAAAATTTTAGATTTATACCTAAATGTTGACTGCCATAAGTCAGTTGTGAGCTGTTAGTCAGCACCAAAGAAGCCATGGGGCTATTGTAGTAACTTTTGTAGGTGTCAAATAAGGCTCTCTCTATGAAAATTGGACTGTACCTCCTCAAATAAAATATTGTATGTTTTACAAGAGTTATTAACAAATGACTCTAATAAAGATAGGATTAAGAAGGCATTTAAGATAAAATTCACACGTGTTCATTTGGAGAAGGGTTGTAAAACATATTTCGTGTGAGAATCAAATCCAGGAGTCTAACTACAATCTCTGTCAGGTATGTCAGTTAAACACGTGGACACAGAGAACGAGAGAAAATGTCGAGTTTTTTTTCAGTTTTTATAGCAAAACTTTTTTTTTTTGCCAAAATAAATAATTGCTCCAGTATAAACAAATAGTTTAATTTTCTTCACCTGGCATTAGATGATAAACTTTTTTAATGAAGATAAAAAGTTGTCATTAAATTCCAAGACACTCTTAACAGATATTAAAGAACCGCTATCACATCCCCTCAAAGTGACAGATAACAGAGTGACAATCTTAAAAAGCAATACGTACCATCTTCTCCTGCGGGCAGATGTCTTCTGATGAGCCCCACAGCCTCGTGCAGCATGTCCTCCCTGGTGACATCCAGGGGTATAGGGACCACCGAACCCATGTTGGCCACAAGGCTCCCATCATTCTCCCCGATCAACGTCTCCCTCTCCTTCAACTTGGCCTTCAGGATCTTCACCGCCAGCGTCCCGTTCCCGGCGTCCCCTTCACCGACGTTCTTGAATCCGGCGAACACCCTGAACCCCAACCAGCTCAAGTGCAGCGCGCATTGCAGACCGAGCACCGTGTCACAAGAGGTGATGAGGACGGCCCTACCCAGGCCGACGTCCAGTCCGCAGTCGCCGCTTCCTTGATCGTCGTTGTTGGCGCGCCTGTTCCGTATGCGGCACAAGAGATACATCAACAATGCCGCGGCGATGCAACACAGCGCCACCAGTTGCAGGGCCAGAATAAGCGCCGTCTGGTCGTCCATCATCGGCGACACTTTTCAAGTCTTTGGGTTTTTCGAGCGTGTTTTGTTTTTTCGAAAGTCTTTTATTTTACGAATGTATTTTGTTTTTCAAACGTATTTTTTTTCTATCAAATGTGTTTTGTTTTACGAACGTATTTTGTTTTTCAAACGTATTTTTTTCTATCAAATTTGTTTTGTTTTCCGAAAGTCTTTTGTTTTACGAACGTATTTTGTTTTTCAAACGTATTTTTTCTATAAAATTTGTTTTGTTTTTCGAAAGTCTTTTGTTTTACGAACGTATTTTGTTTTTCAAACGTATTTTGTCTATTAAACGCGTTTGGTTTTTCGAACGTATTGCGTCTGTGAAACGTCTCTTGTTTCGTTTTAAAAACCTTTTCTGTTTTTCTTTATTCTTATTGTGGATGTGATGTCAGCAATCCATTGTTGGAAATGGAATGTATATTCAACCGTGAGTGGAAGCTGTTTATTGTTGTTGATTACGGAGACTCCTGCAATTAAAAATAACAAGCGTTATGAAACAATGGCTGCTAATGTAAGAACACTATTTTTGAAGAAATAACAGGTACAAAGTTTGAGTTCTTTAGCTGCTTATTAATTTTACAGTAGAACTTTTTACACAAAGTGATTGCGTAGAAATATTTTAAACAAAATATATATTAATTAGGTTGGTTATGAAAACAAAACGTCATTGCTTAATATAGAAATAAACAATCTAACCACGACTATTTCTGAACTGGAAATAACTATCTTCATATTTAAATAGCGTAAGACTAAGGGCCTAAATTTGATTTTTATAGTAATAATCATTATTGGTAAGTGACAATTTGAATGTTGTTATTTTGTTGCTACACGTTTTACCCTATTTCTATTTCGGTGAGAGTACCGATACAATGGTAACATATTAACTCTCCCAAGTCCATAAATGAGAATGTAGGCTATCTATAGGATCGTAAAAACACTAGCTGACAGTTAAGACCGCTTATTAACATCACTTTTAGACATATTTATACGTCAATTCATGTGATCGGCAGCTGCCACTTTTAATAGTCATCAATATGTAGGCTAACTACAGTAGCCCCACGGCTTCTTTGGTGCTGACTGACAGCTCACAGCTGACTTCTGACAGTCAACATATAGGTATATACCTAAATTGTAGCTGTCAAAAGTGACAACTGCTAAACACATGTTTTTTCAGATCATATGGTAAGGCGTAAGGATACATAATTGGGTATGGTAACTTTTCAAAGCCATCAGTTATCAGCTGTGAGCTGTCAGTCAGCACCAAAGAAGTCATGGGGCTACTGTACACATGATCCGCTTAAGTGTCCGAATGGTCGAAGGCGTCGCCCTCGTGTGATGGTTCAGCCAGACTGACAAGCCTGCGAGCGATTAGCAGATAGCTCTCGGTAGTTGTTGACGAGGAGGCAAAGGTTCGAATATTGGCGGAGGGTGGTTTTTGACAAGTGATTTATTGTTGTGGTTTTCCCCATCCTCTCTCCACGCTAATGGTTATTCTTATTTGTAAAGGCCTACTTTGATTATGATATAACCCGCCTCGGTGGCGTAGTTGGCTAACGCGCTAGTCGTGTTGAACTCGACCGCTGAGGGCGGGGAGATCGAGGTTCGAATCTCGGTCGGGTAAACTGGGGGTGGTTTTCCCTAAATGGTATCCCACTCTCCTTTCGCGTAGATGCGGGTATATTACCTCGAAAATGCTTCATTCTTCATCCCTACCCATTAATTATATAAATATATATACGCATATATATGCGATTATTATTATTATTATTATTATTATTATTATCGCGTCTAACTACCCGTTCGGGTTATACGCTTTTATGTAGGGTGATTGTGAGATGAAATGGAGGACCTACAGTTTAACGTGGAATCCGAACCACTGTGTAGGCCCGGCATTCCCCACATTCACAAGTTGTGATTAATACACGTCTTGTCAGAGGTGAAGGAAGCATTTCTTCCTTCTAGAACCCACTGTATATCGTGCTAGTTGTTGAGTACAATATTTGTTTTTATTTTGGTTCTATACAAGTTCACAAACCCCCATTAAATAGTTTTTTTTATGTTATAATTTTACGGTACATAAGTCTAGCTTCAATAAGGCCCATTATTAACTTTCTACCGCCCAAACCTCTTTCACTTCACCCAAGTATTAAAAAAAAAATACAAAGTGGAAAAAAAATTAATTGATGATTAATATTTATGTAGGGAAATAATAAATTCACTATTTTTACCAACCGTCACGTGGCCTAGGATTTCTTAGAGACTAGTTTTACAAGGGTCGCCGTTGATTGGAAGGTCAGGATTCGAGCTCCGATCAGGTGAATTAGAAAAGGGATTTAGTTTTTTTTTATCCTCTACCTATGATAGTGTATGCTATTATTATCACGCTCATTATCTTTATTTTTATTTATTTGAGGTATTTATCGTGTACTTTTTAAACTCACTGATTATACTTGCACGCGAGAATTTCTATGAGCGAGAGTGAAATGGCCTACCAATTTTGCCATTAAAGGTATTTTGACACACCTTCCAGGGTTCTTTTACATGCCACAATCGACATGGGACAGAACGCTTTCCTTCTTCCCCCCCTCTAAGTTGTGCTACTGATTTTTATCGCTAAAGAAAAATCTGTCGATCTCGGCTGGATTTGAACCCACGAACATCAGGTCCTGAGGCGAGCAATTTACCCAAGACCAATGAGGTAAACCTCATAATCCTAACCACGTATATTATGCCGTTGATTGTTTGATTGTTATAAGAAATATTAGGGATGGAATACTAGAAACCATAATTGAGATTCGAGAAAATATCCAATTCGAGATTATTTTAAAATAAAGAAGAGACTATTACTTTCAGATTTAAATTGGAATTTGTTTTATAACTCTAAAACTCTATATTGGTGGGATGTCCTCAACATAATTATAGGATACACTTAATAACCATACCTCATATAATTAATTTAACAGGTGACCTGGCGGTCTATGGGTAAGGTGTCAGACTTCTGTGCTAGCGGCCGGGGTTCAATCCCCGGTCCCGGCAAAGATTTATCTGATTACCAAACCCTTCCTTCACCTCTGACAATACATCTTGTGAATTTCTCACAATCACCCTACCATTACACATTAGCGTAAGTGCGTATAACCCGAACGGGTAGTAAGACGCGGTGCTAATAATAATATAATCAGTCGCTTCAAAAAGTGTAGGGCCTACGTTAAATACTTCAAATAATAATAATAATATATTTGTTTTATTTTCATAATTCTATTTATATATATATATTTGGGATTCGAAGATAAAATAAATATTTTGATTTGTAAAATAGAGGAGTTGACCCAACACAGAGTATGGATCTCTTGCAATACATTTTGGGCAATACACTATCCATTCATCCACGTTAGAGCCTAAGTAGGTTTATAACCCACTTCGGTGGTTGCATGGTCTAAGGCGTCACTCGCATTAGACTAGACTTCTGATGACGGGGAGATAAAGGTACGAATATCAGTCAGGTGTACTTTAAGGGTGTTTAAAAAAACTTTTTCCACTCCTCCCTCCACGCAAATGTGGTTACACTTCCTCTAATAATAGCCTTCCTAATTCATAAAACTATAAGTGTAATTAGTAGGCCTACATAAGCGTATAACCCCGACGAGTAGTAAGACGCGTTGCTAAAAATAAAAAAATAAGTAGGTTTATAGTCCAAAGATTATGAAGACGAATGAAAATATATAAATTGGAAAGCTATTCATTCATACCTCGGTTTATTGTGAACTATTTGGTGCGAAAAATGGATGTCACAGTCCCAATTAAAATGGTGTTGTCACACTTGCTACAGATGGTATTATAAATGGCCAACAGACCATCACCGCACGTGAAATGTACGGTCAAGAGCACTACTTTGTTCCATCTCTGAAATACCTTTAGTTACTTTCTAATTCTCGAAACATTGAGATCGAAAAACAAGATTATTTAAATTTTAGCGAAAAAAAGTACGTTTTTGAGTATCATCGATTTAAAAAATAAATGGGACGACATAATCGTACATAGTTTCTCATATAGTCTATTGAGATTAGGAACAATATTATAAAAAAAAGTTATTAGTAAACTACCTTATGGACTTATGATTTTTTTTAATGAGGAATAATAACTTTTATAATAATATGACTATCTTTAGATATAAACTTTTAAAACAAAATTACTCTATAATTTAAAACCAATTCTCGCCAACTTCGATGTTCGCATGTTCTAAGGTATCACTATCGCAATAGACTAGACTGTCGATGATGGGGGTATCGAGGTTCGAATCTGGCTTGGGTGTAACGAGAGTGGTTTTTTCTCAAATTGTTTTCCACTCTCCCTACACGCGAATTCGGGTAGAGTTCCTTTAAATATAACTTTCCTAATCCCTAAAAACCATTAGTGTAATTAGTATATAAGCGTAATAACCGAACGGGTAGTAAGACGCGGTGCTTAAAAACAAAACAAAAAATATCGCTGATTACGACCGATCAAGGCAACTTTGGTCACACTCGGGTATTATTTGAAAGCACTTGATATATTTGCAAGTTTAGAAAGCACAAAGATCGTCTTTCTTTAATGACTAATTAGTTCTCTTACGCGATCGATAGTTCGATCACCGTCGACCAGTTTCCAACCCCTAAATTGAAACCAACCTGGTGACCGAACTACTAGCGCAAACAAGGAGGGAGGGGGGGGGTTCAGGGCTACCCCTACACCCCTCCCCCCTCAGACCGCGCTACCCACCCTCCTCTTTCTTGTCCCTAAAGCTGTTGAGATCAAACATGAAGAAATCTACATATGTGACAGACCTATTGCTTCATATAACTACAGTAGCCCCACGGCTTCTTTGGTGCTGACTGACAGTTCACAGCTGACTTCTGACAGTCAATATTTAGGTATATAGAGTAGCCCATGGCTTCTTTGGTGCTGACTGACAGTTCACAGCTGACAGTCAACATTTAGGTATATACAGTAGCCCCATGGCTTCTATGGTGCTGACTGACAGTTCACAGCTGACTTCTAACAGTCAATATTTAGGTATATAGAGTAGCCCCATGGCTTCTTTGGTGCTGACTGACAGTTCACAGCTGACTTCTGACAGTCAATATTTAGGTATATAGAGTAGCCCCATGGCTTCTTTGGTGCTGACTGACAGTTCACAGCTGACAGCTGACAGTCAACATTTAGGTATATACCTAAATTTTGACTGTCAGAAGTGACAGCTGCTAAACACATGTTTTTCGCAGATAATATGATTCGGCGTAGGGATACATAATTTGCTCTGGTAACTTTTCAAAGCCACCAATTGTCAGTTGTGAGCTGTCACTCAGCACCAAAGAAGCCATGGGGCTACTGTACATCCAGAGGTGTCAGTTACGGACACATGTGGGAAAATGCCAGCAGGTCTGGCCCAGAAATGGAATTGGCCAGATTTACCCCAGATATGGACCAGTTCTGGTCAGATATGATCTTTTCCACATATGGAATGTAAAGTTCTCAATGAACTCTACACGAAGCCAAGGAAAGTTAACATAATACTAAAGTGAATTTTTCAAAAGTGATTTTGTGAGTTAAGAGATAGTACAAGTTTCTTAATAGAATTTTCAGATCTTAGCTCATAAAATAATTTTATAAATCAAATTTCCAAAATATGATTTATTGAAATTTGCATGTTTGTATATTCTAACAGTACGCATGAATAAAAATGGGTTCATAAAAAACTTAATAGTTATAATGATAACAGAATTATGACAATTTTTTTTAATGAATTTTAAATTATTTTCGATATTATTTTATTTCTTTTGATTCATTTGCATTTTTGCAGTACTTAATTTTTCAAATTTTTCCCTCGGGGGAATACCAATGGACCCCACTTAGTTGGTCAATGAAACTCCCCCCCCCCTCCCCCCTACCCCCGTCCGCCCTACAAACGAATCCTGGCTGCGCCAGTGACCGGAACCCGATGAAGACGTAAAAGATGATCGCCAGTGGCACTTTCTCGCCATCATTCATTCAGTACTCATCAGCGACCAAGTATTTAAACAATGATAACTGGAGGGTATTGTTAATCTGTCGCAAGACAATGGGATGGGACGTACGGCCTTGAGTGACCTATTTTTTTTTGCGCGCGCTACATCACTGCGTCAAATATTAATTATTTGTCTTGCGACAATGCTCATCGTTAATTAAACTTAGTGTCACGCTTTTTTAATATCTTAAAAAGTAGAAAGAAAAATAAATACTTGAACACGCGAGACAACACAAGTTTTTAGAAGAAAATAAAAACAAGTTTAAAAAAAACTGTAATGATATTGATTTGGATTAATCTAAATTATGTAAAAAGTCACGGATGAAGGTAAATTTTATTTAAAGTAATATAGGTAGAGTATCCTTTTAAGATTCATCCATGAAGAAACACGCGATTCTCAGAAACAATGTGAAAAGGATTTCACCCCTAAAATATATTTTTTATACCATCTTTCTTGTTAAAATATCTACTGCGTCAATTCTTGTTAAAAGGAACAACTTCATAGTATTTTTTTCAAAAGACGCCATTTCTCTATACCAATAAGAAGCTAGCCTTCACAAAACCTGTCGCCAGGACTCTTTCTATTAGTTGGATTTCACACTGTTGGTGAGGGGAGAGAAAGGCGAGGGGTATGTTATATATAAACCATTATGCGTATGTTTAAGGCATCTCCGGGATCCAAACATATACACCGAGATCCCGCTCACGCATAAGTCAGTCTAACACATTATAAAATAAGACACATCAATATCACAAGTGTGCAGTGATACAAAACATTTAATTGAAATATGTATACGTAATTAACAGGTGTAATTTAAATAAACTGTGTGTGAAATAACAGCCATTAACATTTCTGTTTCTTAAATTATATTAATATAGCGATTTAATTAGTGCTCGAACACGGAGATATAAACAGATGATTAAACGGTATCTTTTCCGTACAGTGATGATAGGCGCTCGATCACGGAGCTTTAGACAACCTATAAAACATCACAGCATTATATCAGGGAATTAATCCGTAGTGTTTCAATCGACGCCCAAAGCGGGCTGATTGATCATATAGTATTATAATCGACGCCCAAAGTGAGGCGTGATAAATCGATAGTATTAAAAAACTAACACTCCGTCTTACTACCTGTTCAGCATGTACGCATATATATTATAATTACTTTAATGGTGTAGGTAATGAGGAAGGAAGAATTTTTTTATAGGTATTCTACCCGCATTTGCTTGGAAGGAGAGTGGGATACTATTTCGGGGAGGGGAGGGGTAACACCCTCACTAGATCCAAACGTGATCCCAAGCCTTATATCCCTGTCCTGTCATCAAGCAAGCCAGTATAACATGAAGAGTGACGCCTTAGACCATACGGCCACCGAAGTGGATGAGTTGTGTTATTAATCACCGCAAACAGTTTTAAGATAACTTTTTTTTTAAAGATAACGTATTTCGGCTCAGAGCGGGGTGAATAATTTATGAACACACTGTATATCTCGCTTGTTCACTCTCTCTTTCTCACTATACCGTGCGTGCGTGTGCGTGCGTTGCTCGAAAGAGAAAATTTCAAACCGCTGGAGCGTTTAGAAATCCTCGAATGTTATAAAACTTGTAAAAAAAAGTTACTGTATTAACATATTAATTTACAGTATTCTCTTGCTTGATGTAAAACGATGATTATATCTCGCAAGGTACATACATGATAATCCTTTTAACACCTTAAAAACCCGTGCGGGGCCACTGGAGCGATTTAATTGATTTATAGATGTAATTAAAAAGGAAATGCACCTACATTTTAAAGCTTAAAAAGCCCATCCGGGAGATTTTGATAAAAGATTATATTTCAAACGGAAA
This sequence comes from Timema shepardi, assembly GCA_902151425.1. Classification (NCBI taxonomy): domain Eukaryota; kingdom Metazoa; phylum Arthropoda; class Insecta; order Phasmatodea; family Timematidae; genus Timema; species Timema shepardi. The sequence goes on along the minus strand of CABFVX010002159.1, from coordinate 13,812 downwards.
ACGTATTATTATTATTATTATTATTATTATTATTATTATTATTATTATTATTATTATTAGCACCGTGTCTTACTACCCGTTCGGGTTANTTATTATTATTATTAGCACCGCGTCTTACTACCCGTTCGGGTTATACGCACTTACGCTAATGTGTAATGGTAGGGTGATTGTGAGATGAAATGGAGGACCTACAGTTTAACGTGGAATCCGAACCACGGTGGAGGCCTGGCATTCCCCACATTCACAAGATGTCTTGTCAGAGGTGAAGGAAGGGTTTGGTAATCAGATAAATCTGTGCCTGGCCCGAGGATTGAACCCCGGCCGCTAGTACAGAAGTCTGACACCTTACCCCTAGACCACCAGGTCACCGGAAAAGTATTGATGTGCGGTTTTATGCATTGTTCGATTGATAACATTGAAATTATGGTTCATTTAGATAGGTTTTTTGAAAAAAAATTGTTATCCCCGGTGGCTGCATGATAACGCACTATTCTCGCAATAGACTAAACCACCAATGACGAGGATATCGAGGCTCGAATCTCGGTCGGGTGTACTGAGAGTTTTTTTTGCCAAAATAGTTTTTCACTCTCCCCCCAAGCCAATGCGGGTACACTTCCTCTAAACATAGCCTTACTGATCCCTAAAACCATCAGAGTAATTAGTACATAAGTTGTAAATTTAATTTCAATTGAAAGCCTCTCTATTTAAGCCACTGCAAATTTTTATATTAAAATTTAACTCAATGTTCATAATATTTGAGTTCACAATCAAGCTTTGACAATTTACAACAAGAACCATTTAATGTCTCGGGGTTAAAAAAAAATATATTACAACAATAATATTACAGACAATTTGAGCAAGGACTCTCTCTCTCAGGACCTCTGGGTCATGTTGGACAAAAATGTACCCTTATTGATTAATTTGACTTATTAGACTAAAACTAACCTACTAAACAATTTGAACTCCTTAAATCTATATACATTACAGTCAATTTCCTCAATAAGGTTAGTCAGTGGTTAATAAGAATAATAAATATTGAATAAAGTTATTGCATTTATCGAATTCATTATACTGGCACAAAACAGTAAAGTTACGTTCTTGAGTAAATGCTTTTTACAAACAGATTGTTATGTAGTCTGGTGGTAGCTTCTGTTTTGGATACAGTTACTGTATCTGAATAACTCACGTGTATTAGCCGTGGTCTGCTGCTACAGTACGTACCATCAATCCTTTGGTTGGTAATGCTAGGGTTGTAAAGGTATTCCTACTAAATTTTCTTCAAAAAAAATCCTTTCTTTTTCCTTTTGCTTTCCCTAACCCCGTCTTGTAGTTTTTTTCCTTTCTATACTTTTTTTTGCAACAATGCCCGAAAATAACCAAAACTCCCAAACAAAAACAAAACCTGGCTTCTTCTTTTCTCTCTCCCCTTCCCCCCACTGCTGGAGTCCATTTCTTTCCTCCAAGCATAGTACGGCCATTATGGGTGCTTCCTTCGACAAAATGCAATTAACTAGAATTAATTAAAATTAGTATGAAACAAAATAAATATTCACCTAAGAATAAGTTATAGCTAAATAAAATATAAATTTACAGAATTAAAACTCTTACAAAGTGTATAACCCGAATGGGTAGTAACACGTGCTAAAAAAATGTTATCATCATTATTTCCCCTTATCCGGCCTATGCCAGGTCGGGTAATGAATGCTATACTTTCAAAAAAAAATTCTCCCTCCACCTACCTGTTCCAGTCCAAATTTCTTCTGATTACAATGTTCTTAATCGACTCCAACCACTTCAGTCTGGGCCTTCCACCGGATCTCTTTCTAATCATTCTTATTTCCATCGCTTGCTTTGATAGTCTTCCATTTTCCATCCTCTAAACATGTCAAAAACATCTCGGTCTATTCCTGTCTGTCTATCCTCTCATTCAGCTTTTCTACCCCGATTTCTTTCCATATTTACTCATTTCTCACTCTTGTCTATTTTTTTGTCATTTCCTAAATTCTGTAGAAATTCCAACTCCGCCGCTTGAATTCTATTCTCACCCCTCTTTGTTCAATTTAGTTATGTTTTTAAAAATATAGTAAAACTATTTCATTGTCTCAATTAGATTATTTTAAAGTAAAGTAGGGAAAACCGCACCATGTTGTGACGTTTGTTTTGAGCTTTATTACCTACCTAAGTTAGGTGTTAACCGGGGGGTGAGACGGGCTCTTAAGACGTCTGGTTTGAGCTGTATTACTTACCTAAGTAAGGTGTTATCCGGGGAGTGAGACGGGCTCTTAAGACGTCTGGTTCGAGCTTTATTACCTACCTAAGTTAGGTGTTTTCTGGGGGGTGAGACGGGCTCTTAATATATCTGGTTCGAGCTGTATTACCTACCTAAGTTAGGTGTTAACCGGGGGGTGAGACGGGCTCTTAAGACGTCTGGTTTGAGCTTTATTACTACCTAAGTTAGTGTGTTATCTGGGGGGTGAGACGGGCTCTTAATACTTCTGGTTCGAGCTGTATTACTTACCTAAGTAAGGTGTTATCCGGGGAGTGATACGGGCTCTTAAGACGTCTGGTTCGAGCTTTATTACCTACCTAAGTTAGGTGTTATCCGGGGAGTGAGACGGGCTCTTAAGATATCTGGTTCGAGCTGTATTACCTACCTAAGCTAGGTGTTATCAGGGGGGTGAGACGGGCTCTTAAGACGTCTGGTTCGAGCTTTATTACTACCTAAGTTAGGTGTTATCTGTGGGATGAGATGGTCTTTTTTTAACAAATCCTATTCACAGCTTCTGAAATATCTGTGAAGTGTTCAGAGGATTTCGTTCCGTAACGGAACGGCGTTCCGGTTCATTCGTGGACCCGTACGTGCGAGCTCCTCCCCACCAGTCCACGTCTACGCGCATTCCACGACGTATCTTTCCTTCATTGTTATTCTCCGGGCAACATTCCACGACCGGAGTGTCACAACATTGGGGCCACTGTGTTGCTGTTGGGGGAGCAGTTAGCATCTTGGACTGTAGGCCTAACTCAACCGTGATCTCAGAACTACTCCTGGACCAGTAATTTTTATTTATCACTCCTGAAACTTTATTTGAGTTTAAAAAAAATGTTGTGAGTAAAACAATATTATATTAATAGTAAACTTCAATGACAAGAGTTTATTTATAGAGAAGAAATTCTAATATATATATAACTGATTAAGGAGTGATTTGGGGAACTTTATTATTATTAATTATTAATATTGGGAATGCCAGGCCTCCACCGTGGTTCGGATTCCAAGTTAAACTGTAGGTCCTCCATTTCATCTCACAATCACCCTACCATTACACATTAGTGTAAGTGCGTATAACCCGAACGGGTAGTAAGACGCGATGCTAATAATAATAATAATAATTATTATTATTATTATTATTATTTAGCACTGTGTCTAACTACCCGTTCGCGTTTTACGCTTTAAGAACTAATTACTCTAATGGATTAGGAATTGGTAAGGTTGATTTAGAGGAAGTGAGCCCGAATTTGCTTGGAGGGAGAGTGTAAAATCATTTTAGTAAAACCACTCCCAGTTCACCCGACCGAGATTCGAACCTCGATCTCCACGTCCTCCGCAGTCTAGCTCAACATGACTAGCGCGTTAGCCAACTACGCCACCGAGGCGGGTGAACTCTTATAGTTTATATACTTAACACGGTACCACCCGAGCTATAGTACTTCTAAAGTTTCACAATTCTCGACACAGATTGGTCACCAAAGAAGAAAGATTTATAACTGATTAAATACCCTCTTCAGTGGTCGAATGGTCTTAAGGCGTCATTTTCGCAATAGACTGGACTGCCGATGGTGAGGAGATTGGGGTTTGAATCTAGATCGGGTGTAATGAGGGTGTTTACACCTACATGGTTTTTCCATTCTCTATCCCCGAAAATGCGGTGACACTTCCTTTATATTCAACCTTACTTATCTCTAACGTATTAGCGTAATTAGTACATGTGTGTTTAAGGTCGGGGTGTGGGGGACGCGAGAAAAGGCCAGTGTTTTTGCATTTTTTTAATAGCAAAACTCTTTTTCTTTTTGCTAAGATAAATCAAATATTGCTCCAGTAGAAATATAAAGAGTTTAATTTTCTTCACGTGATGATATCAACATTTGTTGAATATTTGTCATGAGCATACTGGCATTAGATGAGAAACTGTTTAAATTAAGAGAAAAAGCTATAATTAAATTTTAGGACCACCTTGAAAGGAATTCAACAACTGTTGATATCACGTTATGATTAAAAATTAAACTATGTTTCTACTGGGGCAATATTTTATTTATTTTAATAAAAAAATATTTTGATATAAGAACTGCAAAAAATACTGGCCTTTTCTCGCCTTCCCTACATACCCAATTTAACCTGAACGGGTAGTAAGATGCGGAGATAATATATACCTGATTACGTCAAAAAATAGTCTTGCATGATGCACGCGATGCCATAGTAGCGTTTCCTTATGTTTACATATCTTGTACGCGTCTCAATACCATTGGCTCATTCCTTTGGGACGTCGTCGGCTTTCCAGTGTTGCCAGATTGGAAACCCAATCTACAGCGGGTGTACCCAGCATTCAGTATCAGGGTTCGGCCAGACTGACAAGCGTGCGAGCGATAAGCAGATAGCTCTCGATAGCTGTTAACGAGGAGGCAAAGGTTCGAATCTTGGCTCCGTGAACTGGGGGTGGTTTTTGACAAGTAATTTATTTTTGTGGTTTTCTCATCCTCTCTCCACGCTAATAGCGATTCTTATTTGTAAAGGCCTACTTTGATTATAATATTGAAGTATTTTAATATATCAGCTTTATACATACACACACACTCACACACACATATATATATATATGTGTGTGTGTGTGTGTAGTATATAATATTTAGCACCGCGTCTTACTACCCGTTCGGGTTATACGCTTTAAGTACTATTTACTCTAATGGATTAGGAATTGGGAAGGTTAAATTAGAGGAAGTGAACCCGCATTTGCGTGGAGGCAGAGTGGAAAACCATTTATGAAAAACCACCCCCAGTTCACCCGACCGAGATTCGAACCTCGATCTCCCCGTCCTCAGGAGTTGAGCTCAACACGACAAGCGCGTTAGCCAACTACGTCACCGAGGCAGGTTTGTACCGAAGAATCACATCCAAAATGGTTCCCTTTTCTCCCGTTCTTCTTACGACTTCATTTGTCTGTCCACCTGATCATCTCAAGTCTTCTCCAGCTCCACATTTCAAAGCTCTCCAAGTATTTCTTTTCCATCTTCCCAAGAGTCCAAGTTTTTGTTTCATACGGCGCGATGCTCCAAATGTAGCATTTAATCAATTTATTCCTCGGTTACAAACTCAACTTGCTGGTCAGTAAACTATCAGAATATCTAGTAAATATTTGTGTAAATATTAACCGTACTGCTCTAATGTTAAGTTAGTTTTTTAAAGTCGTGTGCTGATTATAATCTGTATTCTTATTAAATACCTCAATTAAAAAGAAGGTGACCTGGCGGTCTAGGGGTAAGGTGTCAGACTTCTGTGCTGGCGGCTGGGGTTCAATCCTCGGTCCCGGTACAGATTTATCTGATTACCAAACCCTTCCTTCACCTCTGACAAGACATCTTGTGAATGTGGGGAGTGCCAGGTCTCCACCGTGGTTCGGATTCCACGTTAAACTGTAGGTCCTCCATTTCATCTCACAATCACCCTACCATTACACATTAGCGTAATTGCGTATAACCTGAACGGGTAGTAAGACGCGGTGCCAATAATAATAATAATTAAAAAGAAAAAAACTCTTGTTTGTTCCCTTATCACAAAAAGTAAAATATACTGTATGAGGTGTAGTTGTTGTAGGTATTCACTTTTATTTATTTAAGATAGGCTAAGATACTAGCAGATTTGTCAGTCACAAAATATGCGAAATAAGCGCAATTGGTATTCGAAAAGGCCTATTGGTGGCAATCGATTATCGACTGGAGCGTATCAAGCTTAAACGTTCTTGAACAAGATGGAGATCGGATGGCTTCTTGTTGATTACAAATGGTGTTACGCACCCAGTTTGGAGTGTTATTGACCACACATCTAATGCATGTTTTATATTGAGCTAAAAATAATCATAAACAATGGCATTCAAATTATTGTTTGACTTTAATTTAAAGACTTATAGTTGTGGTGCAAGAGCCAACCTATTGGGTTCTCTACACCCTGAATAATGGTCGAATCTGGTGGCCACGTCATTACGGTGATAGAGCCAACCTGCTGAATTCTCTACACCATGGATCATGGTCGAATCTGGTGCCCACGTAATTGCGACGCAAGAGCCAACCTGCTGAATTCTCTACACCGTGGATCATGGTCGAATCTGGTGCCCACGTAAGTGCGATGCAAGAGCCATCCTGCTGAATTCTCTACACCATGGATCATGGTCGAATCTGGTGCCCACGTAAGTGCGATGCAAGAGCCATCCTGCTGAATTCTCTACACCATGGATCATGGTCGAATCTGGTGCCCACGTAATTGCGACGCAAGAGCCAACCTGCTGAGTTCTTTACACCATGGATCATGGTCGAATATGGTGCCCACGTAATTGCGACGCAAGAGCCAACCTGCTGAGTTCTCTACACGATGGATCATGGTCGAACCTGGTGCTCACGTAATTGCGGTGCTAGAGCCAACCTGCTGAGTTCTTTACACCATGGATCATGGTCGAACCTGGTGCTCACGTAATTGCGGTGCAAGAGCCAACCTGCTGAGTTCTCTAATCCTTGGATTGGTTTAGTGTTTAGCACACCTGAACGTGGCTACGTTAACTGTTGAGGTAAACAAAACCGCCCAACGCGCCTTTCTTAACGGTTTCTAACACAGAATAAGCAACGCAAATTGAACAAGTTTCTTAGAGACACGATGGGTAGAAGAGCTGCTAGCACGCCTGTCTTTAAATCGGGAGGCCCACAATTCTCTTTAGCTCTACACCTGAACTCTACCCCTCTCTCCCCGCCAAATTGTGATTCTTTCTCTTTGTCTGGCAGGCCTACAGTTCCCAGATCCTTACTGTGCCTCCACACATGCCCTTTTTGTGTGTACTAATGTTACTAGAATTTTATTTATTTAGCACCGCGTCTTACTACCCGTTCGGGTTATACTCCTAAGTACTAATTACGTTAATGGCTTAGAAATTGGGAAGGTTGAATTTGGATGAAGTGAACCCGCATATGCGTGAAGGGGGAATGGAAAACAATTTAGGAAAAACTACCCCCAGTTCACCCGACCAAGATTCGAACCTCGAGCTCCCGGTCTTCGGCGGTCTAGCTCAACACGAAACTAGTACGTTAGGCAACTACACCACTGAGGCAGGTCGTTACTAATAGCTTAAATTAGCTTAAAATTGTTAAGTTCCCGCTTAACTAAAATGACTAAATTAACTCTAATAGGAACCTGCTTCAGTGGCCGAATGGTCTAAGGCGTCACTCTCATGTTAATACTGGCCTGCTGAAGACGGGTAGATCAGTGCCCGGATCCCGGTTGTCTACTTAGGCTGTTTTTTTTCCCTAAATGGTTTCCCAATCTCCTTCCACGCAAATGCAAGGTCGATTATCTATAGAATGCTTCCTTACTCATCCCTACCCCGTAAGAGTAATTATTATATAATATGTGTGTAACAAAAAAATTCTAAAAAGAGCTAGATTTTCAGCCAAGCCGGGAATCGAATTGGGATCGTTAGGTTAATTGGGTTATACACGTGGAGCTAAAATATAATACTCCTCATCGTGTTCTCTTTGATTGCGTATTGGGAGCCGATGACATTCAAAGACACATACTTGAGCATTCACTATATATATAAAGTTACGTTTATTCCCAAACTTTCATACAAACTTTTTGTCTTCATAAGATTTCCGTCGGCCTGTACCAGCGTTGTCTCACACTAAGTTACGTTTTCAAAACCAACGTACCCGACCAAGGGTCAGGCACTTCTACCCGGCGGGTTCAAACTTGACGAAAGGAGCACTGTGGTAAAATACCGGGATCATGATCAACTTATCGGTTCACTTAACTTTCACGTAACGTAACGTTAAGGTTCTGCTCGTGTTTTTAAATGTAAGCCATCAAGATGCAGTTAACTTAACGTTCGCGTAACTTAAAGAGTTGTCCAAGAGAGAACTTTGACGTTATGTGAACGTTAAGTGAATCTTGCTAGCCAATCATGTTGCGAGCCACGTCAACACAGCTATTTAGCACTCCATTTGGTCAGTGCACCTAGCTACGAACCTAGAAATTCCAGGTTAAATTCTCAGCTGCAGTGGCGGCTCGTGTATAGGCATTGCGGAACTGCAGCACCCCTTATTTACACTTGATATTATCGATAACATTTAATATAATGAGTCATTTTTTCTTTAATTATTCCTTCTTTATTTTTGTAGTACAATATATATTCCTTAATCTTAATGTCAGTACTTCAGTAGCCATCCCCCAGTTTATGAAAAATATACAAAAAAATCTTTGTATGGAACTGTGCGCTTCACAGTGCCAGCGACGTGGTGTTTGACTGTTGTGCGCATGCGCACATAGGAGGGGGTGGGGAGGAAGGCGGGAATGCCAAGTAGAGAAAGCACTGTTGCTCTCACAGTGCCGGCTCTGGCATGATGGTGGAAGAAAGTTTGTTTTTTTACTCAGCGTGTGTTGTGCTTAAAAGCCATGTACCATAGTCTTGAATGTGATAAAGTGCAGAAGTAGTGTAGAATTAGATTATTATTCTGCTTCCAGCTATTCTATTTGATTCATTTTTTTCGGTTCTTTTATTTAACAGAAAGACTAAATACGTTTGCAGTACTTTCAATGGAGAAAAATTTCCTCAATTGTCGTCCAGAGACCAAGGAGAAAATTATTGAACTTTTTGCGCAAATTAAAACAAGAAGAATGGATTTCATTTTTAAAATGAATAGATCAAGCTTGAACTGTAACAATTTAAGTTAAAGTAAGTAAAAAAGTTTGGTTTTTTTTTGTTAAGATTTTATCAAGTTCCTGAATAAATTTTCTTTTTATACATGCTTTTTTTAATCCTTTTACACAATTTTAAAACAAAGGCTAAATATTTTCTGTAGCAGCACCGCCACTGCTCAGCTGGTACTTTGGGTATTTTTTCTCTTAATAGGAATTATCGCAACGGTCGCCAGGGGTTGGTAAATTATGTTTAAGTTAGGTCTAAGACTCCCATTGGCCCACACCTCTATTAGCACTATTACCTTGTTGTTTCTCTCCCAGTCAGTAATGTCATGCAAGGGTGGGGGAGGGGGGATTGGGG
>CABFVX010002158.1:80690-125759 GCA_902151425.1 Timema shepardi | reverse complement strand
GACCTCCCTTCTTAAGCATTACAGACATTGATAAAAATCAAAATGATAATAAAAATCAAAAATTAATTTTCAATACTCTGACAAGATCCAGAGATCAAGGAGAGAATTATTAAACTTTTTGCGCAAATTAAAACAAGAATAATGGATTTCATTTTTAAATGAATTGATCAAGCTTGAACTGTAACAATTTAAGTTAAAGTAAGTAAAAAAGTTGGGGTTTTTTGTTAATATTTTATGAAGTTCCTGAATACATTTTCTTTTTATACATGTTTTTTTTCCTTTTAGACAATTTTGAAACAAAGGCTTAGAATTTTCAGGAGCAGCATCCTCACTAATTTTAGCTACAAGCCGCCACTGATCATGAATATTATTGAAAATCAACAAAAGTAGATTTTAATATATTAAAATTATTGTTTAACCTTAAAACATGAACTAGTAATATAAACATAAATTATTGATCTAAAAGTGTACATATAGCCTGTATTTGAAAATCATGTTCTAATTATTATTGTTTGTCCAAGGTCAATATATGATACTAGTACACATCTTTTCTTGAAGAAAGTTAGTTTCCCTTTTCTGCCTTTGTGATATTTTTGCTTCACACATCTGTTGCAAATTTACTTCCTAAGCAACACTGTTTACTTACTACTTTTAAAGTATCTGCTCTGATTTTGATATTTATTGACTTTTTATTGTTGTCACCTCTACTACTCTACATACCTTTTGACTGGTACTTTTATTATCTCCAAATGAAATTGCTCTCTAAATACTTTATTCATTCCATTCAGTATTTCCTTTACCTCTTCTCTTTTTTTCAGGCAAAAGAACTCAACAAACCTTTACATTGTATTCTTTCTACTAGAATTTTTATTCTTGACCCAAATTTTTATTTTACTTCCTTCATTTCTCCCTCAACTTACAAGTTAAATAGAAGAGGCAATAGACTGCAGTCTTGTCTCCAGCCCTTTTTAATTGATGGTCTTTCTAGATTCTCTACTTACATTATAGCTACCTGATTATTGTAGAAATTATAAATAAGTATTTTGTCGGTATTTAAGCCCTCTTGTCCTTAAAATGTTAAACATCTTGTCCCACTTTATACTATCAAAAGCCTTTTTGTTTGTAAAAATACTCAAATTCCATAAATGTATCCTTATTTTTCTTGATCCATGCTTCTATTATTGGTTATAAGGCAAAATTGCTTCTCTTATACCTCTACTTTTTCTTAAACCAAATTGATCTTCTTTAATCTCTCTTCCACTTTTTTTTCCATTCTTTTATATATTATTCTAGTTAATAATGTTGATGCACAAGATGTCAAGCTAATTTTATGATAGTCCTGATATTTGTTAGTGTTTGCTTTCTTTGTGAGTGAGAAGATGTATCTCCTTGCAGTTTATGGTTATATTTTCTTCTCTAAAAGGGTTTTTTCTATCACTAATTTATATTTTTCACAAAATTCAAAACACCTACTTTCTCTCTCATTCCTTTCTCCTAGTCACAATTCCCCCAATATTATTCCTTTCTCTTCCTTCTCCTACTACTGCAGTGGTGGGCAACCTTTTCTTCTCGAGGGCCACATGAAGATATGCAAGGTCTCTAGAGGGCTGCATGTGACCAAAATCTAGATTTACAAAAAAAATTAACTTTATTCTCACACAAAAATACATTTATTAGTCAAATAAAGATAAACACTACTTAAAACTGTTATCCTTAAAGTCACTGGGATATATGCAATTGTCCACAATCCTGCACCAGTTTATTGTAGTCAGGAATCAACTTGCTCTTACTAATTCGCAAGATACTATGTAGATTTGAATCTGTTGAGAGAGATTTGTTTTTTTTTATTTGTTAATGTTCATGCATGAGAAAGTCGTTCACAAATGTAGGTTGAAGCAAAGAACACAAACATTTTTCTGGCAAACGTTTTCAACTTGAACTCTTCTGTACTAAGTGATGCCTAAAATTCAATTCGTTTCAAATTTTTAAAAGTCTTCTTCAGAGCATTGTCTGTCTGATGATCAGTTAATTCAAACTGGAGATCATTTGATGCTGCTTCAAAATCGAAAGTAAAGGGGTAAAACAGCAAATTGAATTTATATTTCAAAGATTTGAAATCAGAAAACTTATTTGAAAACTCTTCTTATAAAGTGGGTACCTGCCGACTGTACTTTTCTGAATCAGCTTGTTTAACAGTCTGTGTCTGTAACACGAGAAAATGCACAAAGTTTTGCTCGCTCAATAGTTTGGATAATAGTGTGGCGTATTTGCTGGGTATGCTAGTCCTGCACCGCATACTCATAATTATATGAATTAGTTTCTACATTCAATGTTGTCTGTGCAAACTATGTAAATAGTAATGTTTAAATAATTGTGAAAAAATATACATGTATAATGTATCTATATATTATTAATTTGTAAACTAATATTTGTTTGTATTCCAAGAATATTGTGTTTTAAGTAATTATTCTTCCAAAAGGATCTACCTACCAACTTATGAAGCTCAAGATCTGCCTCTTGAAATCAGTAGGCAAAGCTAGAGAAGTTCTAATGACCTTAACCAATGTATATGAGGTTGCAACACTCCCCCTTTCCCCTCGCCAACAAACTAGGGTGTTTACAACCCAGGGCCTGCTGAATACTTATCGCAAGTAAAACAGTGTGCCAACTATTGAACAAATATTCAAGAGTCAAGATCACAATGATTATTTACCAAGCTATGTCAAGTAAAATAAAATAAAATAAATGCAGACAATATTTGTATATTTGTAAAATAGTCGTATAAATAATAATCTTTAAAATATCCGCTACTTAAATACATATTTGATTATGTTTATGAATTCTAGGCACATGTATCATTATGTATTTGGCAAGCATATTTACTACCATTTTAGAGTATACATTGGTGAAATAGGCAGGTTGAGCAGGGGAGGGGGAGATGAGGGGCAAATTTAACTATAGTAGCTAGATATTGTTTTTGTTTTTAGTTCAAAGTATTTATGTAGTTTCAACCTTGTTCTTTTAGTTGTTACTTAGAAGTTTATTAAAGAATCCCAAAAGTTAGGAGTGTAGTTTCACAATTTCAAAATGAGCTATCAGAAAAAGATAAGATAAAATTTATTTTCAGATGTAAATGTCTTATCAATAAACCAATGACATAGCAATAGAGTAATAGACCTAATAGGGAAAAATCCCCCCTTTGTTATTGCTATCACACTTTATGGATCTGAACAGCTTCTGAAGCATAGTTAGGATAAATAGTTTTAGGCTCTTAATTATTATTTCAACGTGAGTCGTACAATCCACCCGATCCCTCCCACCAAGTTATGATGCACGCTTGATCCATGTACTACTTCGTTTGACTCGTTTTATGTATTTACTTTACATATTGCTACCTGTGAGTCAGACCTTATAGCTCAGTCGGTAGTTTTCCTGCCCATCGAGCTAAGGGTTCTGGGTTTGGTTTTCGGCATGGCCGAGAAAAATATCATTGGTAACATTAGGATTTCCCCTTGCACAGTGATGAACGGCCAAGGGGCTGGGTGTTGTGTTTGTTCTAAATTTAAGTTAGTTCATAAGTCGTGTGCTGATATAAACACTTGGCACAGAAAATGCATGCTAAATAACTCAAATAAATGATAATGCTACTTGTGTGTACTTTTAATTACACTCAACCAATTGAATAGTGTATGTCACTCTTATTCAGTCAGGAATGTGCTCATAACACTCTTGGGGATTATAATCATCGATAGTTTCAAATTTTGGTGTGTTTTGTGCGTAGTTTTGGTGTACATTTATGAAGTCAGAATTTGTAGTAGGCTGTAAACGTGGGTATTCAAATAAAGATATAAATAAGTTGGGGAAAAAAAGACGAGCGGATTTGGGAGGCGCAAAATTTTCCAAGATAAGAGTAAGAAAAAATTATAAATGTTTGAGAACCATTGTTCTAAACTAGAGGTATTCATGTTTAAATATTTATAGGGTAAGCATCTTTAGACCTTCTTGGCTGACGGTGTTTAAGAATCTTTGACCTCCAAATCCTCCTTAGAGCTTTTAATATAATACAGCATACCTATTAATTTTCTCAGAATATGCCAATGGATAATAACAATAGTTTAACTTCAAATGATTTAATTTTCACAAACAATTCATGTGCAAAAATACCCTTACCTTGTAAGGTAATGTTGTTCATTCAGTTTGTCGAAAATGTCAACTGTGGATGTTAAATCACACACCCATTCTGAGTTTTTCATGTTACTTAAAAATTCACAAGTAATGTCTTTCATTTCAAAAAGGAGCAAAATTACTTGTTTCAGATTCCATACTCTCAAAAAACATTCCCAAGGCTTAAACGACGTACATTGCTATGATACAAAACATCTGAATATTCGCTGTACAAGTCATTCAGCAAACTTCTGAACTGCCTGTGGCTTGGCTCCCTGACTCTAATTAAATTTATAGCATGCACCACAGGATCAATCACATGATTGAATCCCAGAATGCTTCATCACTAAGCAGCTTTATGAGGCCTACTTGTTTTCCTGTTAATGAAGGTGCAACATCTGTTGTAATGCTTACCAATTTATTCCAAGGTAAGCCAGATCCATACCAGCATTTGTCAACACATCCAAACACATCTTTGCCAGTTGTGGTGTCCTTTGATGGCTCAACTGATAACAGCTCTTATGTAATTGCAAAATTATAATCAATTCCTCTGATGAACACAAACAGTTATGCGGTGTCTTGTATGTAGGTGCTCTCATCTAGCGCCAATGAGTACCAATCAAATGACTTGCCAGCCTCAAGTTGCTGTTCTGACAGATTCTGTTAAATGGTATCAATACGACGTACTATAGTTCTCCTTGACAACGATACACCTCCAATCTTTGTTTTTACTTCTGGGCAGACAATATCAAGAGTATAAAGCATACAGTCCTTTAAAAATTATTCTTCATAAAATGTTTTGTTATGAATTTTATGAGTAAGTACAAAACTTGCCTTTGTGGCAGCCTCTTGTATGGTTGTCTGTTTTCCCAAAACCTTTTGTTAGTGTTTTAAACTAGCCAACAAGTTTGTAGCTTTTTGCTGTAATTCACTTTCTGATAAATTTCTTCCAAACTTACTGTGCTTAGTTTGAAAATGGCTCTTCAAACTGTATTCTTTAAAAACAGCAACACTTTCATGGCATATTAATTAACCACACCGCATTACTTTCAACATTTGTAAAAAAAATACTTGTACGTCCATTCCTTGTTAAAAAACGGCTTTCATCAACAATTTTACGTTTTTTCACAGTATTACTTATTGTTAGATATAACAAATTGAAATATAACACACAAATACAGCACTCGGACTTTTACCCTTCCTTCCACTTAACTTCACTAATCCCAACAATATCTACTTTAAGCCTGTCGATCTCCCTCCTCAGATTCTCTAATCTCCAAGCCTTAAACAAACTTATAACATTCCACACACCAAATCACAGAACATTAGTTCCCTTTCTACCAAATTCCTCCAGAGTCATCCCCAACGAAAGATCTGATTAATTCTTATATACTATATTCAATTAAATTTGTTCTACCCTTAAAACTTGAGTGAAAAAAAAAATTAAAAGTTATCTTGTTTTGAGTTAACATTCACTTAACATAATGTAACAATTTTCCTTGTGTTTTTAGATGAAAGCTATCATGATGCAGTTAACTTAAACATGACTTAATGTTCACTAAATATAAGATTTGTTCAGGCGAAAACTTTCACTTTACATGAAGACTACCTTGTGTTATAGCTATCTAATTATGTTGACCACAGCATCAACACAGCAATATAGTACCTTATTTATTTGGGTACCAGAAGAGATGAGGCTTTTGTTTGCAGTGGACCCGACAGGATGTCAGAAATAGGTCATGATGATGATTCGCTTGTTTATGGTACACAGAAAACTTCTTCGGTATTGTTTGTTTGTGTCTCATGAAAACTTTAATGTTGTAGTCTCGTAGCACACTTTATTTTGTATATTAAGCAAGCTTCAATTGCAAGGACTTGTGGCCTAATCAAAGCTAAATGACTATGTTTCATTTTAGTGGACAATTTATTTTAAAACAGTCCAAATTCACTGTGTTACGCTCAAGTTTGTATTACATGAACATTACATTATGTGAACGTTAGGTTGATTATGATCCTGCATTAGAGTAGACATGGATAGAGTCGAATGTATTCATTAATGAATGTTTCAATTTATTTTATAAATATTATTGTTATTATTATTATTAGCACCGCGTCTTACTGCCCGTTCGGGTTATACGCACTTACGCTAATGTGTAATGGTAGGGTGATTGTGAGATGATAAATCTGTGCCGGGACCGAGGATTGAACCCCGGCCGCCAGCACAGAAGTCTGACACCTTATCCCTAGACCACCAGGTCACCTATTTTATAAAGAGTTCATATAAAATATCAAAAGAAAATCAGTTTAGATGTATGTTTTATTCATCAAAGTAAGTTGAATACAAAACAAACAAAACAAAAACTTAACAATTGTAATAAATAAATAAACTAAACAATAAACAGCACATACAATAATAAGAGAAAAATGTAACAACAATAGAATGTGGATAAATAAAGAATATCTCATAGCATTTTACCAACATTACAACTTTTAAATTGAATGTGAAACTAAGATTTATTATAATGATTGATATAAACAGTTATTTTTGAAATATAAACACATATAAACAAGATCTGTCAGTAGTGATCTTATATTTGTCATATGATAGAATGGGCTAGTTTATATTGTTAATTAAACTAAAGGTAGGCTAATTTAATATTTTTAATTGTTAAAAGGAATATATTTGGTGTATTTTTATTTTAAATGCAGCCCATAATCATGCATTAACATAAAAAATAAAATGTTTCCATTGATTACATAAAATCTACTAAATACTGTTTAAAAATATTGGTGATACATATAAACACAACCCTATAAAGAGGGGAAGTTTGATTACCATACTCAACTATAACACAAATTTTGTTGTAATAATGAAAGAAAAAACAATATCATTAATTAAGCAATTTTCAGAATGTATATTAAATATGCCATTAGCCATACTATTAATGAGAAAACTCAATTTTGAAAGTTATTAGGCCTAAACAGCTTCTACTAAACACAATAGTGAGAGGCCAATTAGTATTTTTATAAATATAACTCTGATAAAAACAAAATTACTTTATTTATTGAAATATGTAATAATTGAAACAACAACAAATAGTATAGTTTAATGAAGAGTGTGGATTGTTAAGTTATGTTATTGAATAATTCTTTAAAATCCCATTGCACAGGCCAGAGAGCTCCACATTAACCATTTAGAAAGGAATTTGTTGGAATACCCATAGGGAGAGCCCTGCGCTTGTGGAGTTCGCGATAATTCGCGAATGTTAGATATGGCATTTTTTCTTTCAGATCTTCACATTTAAGGTTACCCTGATTGCAAATATATGCTCAGAATTGTCGCAATAATTCGCGAAATCGGCGTTTTAGCGCGATATTCGCGATTTTAAACGATGTTCACGATAATCGCGATTTTCGGCATTCGCGTTAATATTTTGGGATGTTGAAAAATAAAAATTGAAAGTTTTGATGGAAGAGAGTGATGGCATCGAAAGTTTAAAAATTGAGAATTTGCTGCTAGGGCTGAAGACAGACAGTATGTTCAGTGACTTCGCAACAAAGTGTTTGCAAGCGTTGTGGCTGCCGATTTCAAACTCAGATTCAGAACGATATTTTTCTAGGTATAGTTTAGTAGTAACAGACCGCAGAACCACAATGAAAGTGGATAACATTGTTACCAGCTGCATGTTGCAGTTTGGTGAAGTTGAGTAGTTATTTTGTATTTTTCTAGAGCCTAAATTTAGATTTAAAAATATAGTCACAATTTTTGTGAAGTAACAAGATGATTTTTGTGTAATATTTTGTCTTTGTGACTTGTACATACTTTTCCCGGACCAGCTGCCGCTAGATCTTACTTTTTTAATAAGTTGACAGCACATTTTTTGCGGACTAGTGTTTTTTACCGTTTTGTCCAAACAAAATGTAATTTTTTGTTTTCACTTCAATATGTTTAGTTTACCTGTTTCAAAAATTGTCCTGGAAGTTAGTTTTAACCCAACAAAGTCACCTTAATCACGAAAGTTTGGTAAAAACCACTTTTTTAACGCTTTTGTCTTAATTCAATAATTTCGTCGCAAAAATAGGATTTTTGTAATTCACCGCTTTTGGGAAACTTAAAAACGAAATTGGGATTTTTTATTCACCATAAAAGCAGGGCTCTGCCCATAGGGCTAACCGGCCAACTCTTGGAATAAAATCCACCACATTAACCATAGGACCAACTCTTGTACTAAAATTACCCACATTATCCGTCTTTGGCTGCAAGTCCTCCACACTATTCTGGTACCAGGTCTGAGTAAGCTATATGCATTGAAATAAGTTTGTTGATGATTTGTTAATATGAAAAGTGGCTATCAAATTATATTGTTGTTTTTTAATTCTTTTATATTTGGCTACTTTGTTTGGTTAGACCTATAGATTTGCTTCATCGGTCAAAGAAGGTGAGAGTGTTTTAATTTTATTATTTTAGCAAACAATAACTTCAACTATTTTAATCTGAGTTGATGTTAATACAGACATTGATAAAGTACAGTAGCCCTATGGCTTCTTTGGTGCTGACTGACAGCTTTAAAAAGTTACTAGACCAAATTACGTTTCCCTATGCGGAACCAGATGATCTGCAAAAACATGTGTTTAGAGGCTGTCACTTTTGACAGTCAAAATTTAGGTGTATACCTAAATGTTGACTGTCAGAAATCAGCTGTGATCTGTCAATCAGCACCAAAGAAGACATGGAGCTACTGTAAGTTTATTTATAATGTTTCTACTTAAGTGTTTTAACCAAGTATATAATTGTTTTTATATAAACAGAAGGAAATATTTTCAACTATTTACTATAAAATAAAATTAGGCTTGTTATCAACATTTGTACTTAGAAATATAATTTCATTATATTTATATGTTGTAGAAAAATTCCCTAGAGAATAATAGCACAATAAAAACCTGGATCTTCTATACCTTCAGGCATATTCTATGACAAAAATATTGGTAACAAAACATTTGTGTTTTAATAAATTCGATTTGAAAAAAAAAATGTTTCACTTGCTAAAATTATATTTTTTATGTTCATTTGTACTCAGGTAACAAAAATATTGTTCTCGTATATTTAACCAACATAAAACAGTTTTTATTTTGTAAATTATGTAAACGTTCGACAAATATCCCCTGAAGAAAGGAAAGTATATTTTAGAATATTTTTTATAGTACTTTCTTCACTCCTCGTTGGACTTCCCCCGTATAATAATTAAAATCCATCATTCAAACTTGAGGTACACACAATATTATTTTTGAAGAGCCTGACCTATTGACATTATAATATTATGTATTAGTAAAGATATACTTAAAATATGCATTTTATCATAAATGGGTTTGCTCTAACGAGTTTATAGAAAAACTATATTAATTTAATATCAGCCTGATAGCAATGATGACAAGACTTTATTCATTTGTTTACAAATAGGGAAGGTTTTTTTTTATAAACAAACATGTAAATGAATTTTCAAAGATTTAGATATCTGACAAACATAATATGCCACTCGGAGGAATTTTATTATGTCATTGCTTTCGTCACCATGTACACAGCAGTTATATTTTAATACAAAGAAAGTCAAACATATATTTTGTTTAAATAAGTCAAGTAATGACTTTAATTGGATGTTGGTGTGTATTTTAAAGTTTTATTTATTATTTAAAGTTCCAAAATGTGACCTGATTTTTAACAACATTGTTGGACTTCCATATAGCTTTGTGTACCGAGTGAAATCACAAGTTCAGCCAATCAGATGTCTTTCTCCAAACGGCGGTACCTTTTTTTTCTCTGTACATCAGTTCACATTACAGTACTTATAGTAAACAAAACATAGTTCTGTCATTGTTACATACATACATTGTTACATTGTTGATACATCTGGCTCATTTTCTACAAATGGGAAACATTTAGATTTAATTTCATAGGCATATTATATATTTGGTAGGTGTACATTTAATATAGTAACACATTCGATTTTAGAATTTATCAATTCAAGTGCTTTATGAATGTATTTATTGGCAGGGGAATGAACTATTAGGTTACGTAAGCCCATGGCGAACACAACATTTTCAAATTGGCTTGTGTAAAATATAAACATTGTTGTTAATGATATTTTAAGTTTAATCAACATAGCTAAAATGGAAGCTTCAATAAGTCAACAATGATAATAGGGTGTAATTAAAATATTAAGTCTACTGAGGAAACCAGTTTACTAAAAAATGTTGAAAACCCACAATAGATAGCCAAAAAATTACCTCATAGGAGTATCCAAAACAAAAACCATTAAAAACCTAAAACCCTCTAAATAATTTTCAGATAATGCATTTTTGGATCAAACAAAAGATTTATTTTTGAGCATTTATTTCAAACATTTGACATTGAATTAGAAAATGATACTTTTTAGATTTAACAAAAGGCCCTAAAGATCCCATACAATTCCGTTTTTGTAATAAAACACCAATTTTGTATTTAATTTTAAATTTTATAAGTGGAAAAATGTGGTTAGGAACAGCCAGACAAATTACATTTTTTGTATTTTTTATGAATATAGATCTAAACTTTTATTTCAAATTTTGTTCAGGAATTAGTTATACACAAATTAAAATTTTAAATAAATCAATCATCAACTTAGAGAAACCTAAATTGTCTCTAAAATTACAAAAAGAGCAAAGAATTCCCTATTTGTGGAGAGTGACCCATTTAAATTATATTTTCTCTAGTATGAATCTTGCAATAATGAACAAAATCATTCCACATGTCAAGAATTGATAGTTAAGAAATCAAAATACTGTTGTACAAATTCATAAAAAGTATACATCTTTCTAGAACAAATATTTATTGGGATGGTTACAATTCACTACAACTTAAAACAACAATGCATATTTTAAAAGCATTTGGAAGTATATATGTATTGATGTATTTTAAAGGAAGTCATGGATTTTAAAATGCATAAAAAGTCAGCTATTGTGTTTGAGTTGTTTGTTTAGGATGAGATCAAGGGGAAACTCAGTAGAGAAGCTTTGTTGATGTAGTCTTATTACATGTCCACCAAAAGAAATGATTTAACTAGTTTAACCTGTCAGTGCTATGTTCATTTAATTATTTATTAATTTGCAGTACTTACTATCTAACATGCACTTTCTGGCCCAAGTGATTAGATCAGCTCACGAGAATTTCTATGAACGAGAGCAAGAAGGCCGACTAATTCTGTGGCTTTACTTCCTCTTCGTAGGAAGTTGTGCTACGAATTTTTATCGCTCTAGAAAAGTCTGTCAACCCCGGGTGGGTTTGAACCCCTCAACATCGGATCCCGGGGCGAGAACTTTAGCCCATGACCACCGAGGTTGACTTAATTCAATATCACAGAAAGTTACAGAAGATTAAGGTTTAATTTAGGAGTATATGAATTTGCTTGAATGGAGCGAGTGAAACCATTTTGGAATAAATGCAATAAGCAAGCCCAGCAGAGGTTTGAATACAGACCTCCTCAACAATATAAAAACAGTTTAGTCGAGGTTTACACCTTTGTCCATATGCTCGCTGATTATGGTAGCTCCAATCTATTTGGTCGCACGAGTCTGCTAGTACCAGAATGAGATATTTTGTACCAACCGATTCAAAACAAAACAGTTGTTCAATGTTCATTCTGGCTGAAAAGAATTAAGAAATGTGACTTATTACTAATTCAAAATTACTTGATGGTCAGTTTGACAAGACGTAAATTGAATGATGCAGGGAAACATTTACATTATTTGTCAATTAGTTTCACTCTTCACTGAACCAACTAAAACCTTCAACAGTCTTCATGTTAGTAAAGAATGATCACCCTATATTAACATTTTTTTTCAAAGTCAAAGCTGATCAAATAGTTGTTAGTCAAGAAGTACTTACTCTATGTTCATAACAAAAGTCAAGGTTGATCACACAATAGCTGACTGGGCACTAAATATTATTTACAACATCCGAGATCAACCAATGATTTTGTATTTGAGTAGGTCCTACTCAACTTTCTTAAACACAAGCCATGTTTGATCATTAAGTTGGTCACGGAATATTGAATAGTGGTCAATGAGCGATCACTTTATCCTTGTATTTTTGTACTAAGATTTTCAAACACGGCTTTTGAGAATAATTAGTCTTGTATTTATAATGACATATGAAGCACCAAATTCTGGCAAGACAGGACGAGTTAGTAAGGATTGGAGTTGGCACAACTGTAAAATGTTATTTATATTAGTTTTTAAATGAGTCATTTCGACCCACGATGAAGGTGGCAAGTATACGGAGGTAACAACAAGGGCATAGAAGGGGACGACAAGTACACGAAGAATACAAAAAGTGACAGAGGAGCCACAAATCAGGCCACTCAGTTTAATACCACAATAAGGTTAAAATATTTTGGCACTAATTAAGGCATGAGTTTATCCAAACAAAAATATGATTCATATTTATATTTAAAAAACAACAACATTGTTTTGATGTGGAGGGCTTATAAGAGATGGGACACTTAAATCCTTAATTTGTTGAGTCCTATATTATTTAAGTGATTCCAGATTTGAAATAATTGAAAGATTATACTGACTTGAAATTGTATCCAATTACTATGATCAATTATTATTTAGACTATTATAACAAGGAAAAAATGGCATTTTAATTTCCTTTAGCCAAGAATAAAAGGATAAAATCATGAAATTGTGTAAATATTACAAATACTCAGTGTTGACAAGCCATTAATAAAAAATGTATTTCAAATGTTTAGAAATTCTTTAAAATATAAAGACAGATTCACTTAAAGATATTTAATTTTTTTCCTTTAAAAATTATCTATTTTTACACATTTTTATTTAAAATAAAATGTTAAATTTAGATACAGGGAAAAATAGGATTCAACCGTTATTTACTTAGGATACAAATAAAATTTGAGAGCTTTAGAAACTATCACAGATCTTTTAGCGAGAAAAAAATTGTTTTTTTTTTCTTACATTACCGATAATTAAATATGGGATAGAAAAATATTAAAAGTTTTTCCAGCTGTTTAAAAGTTTTCGTACCTGAATTATGGCCCCTTTTATCCTCATTCTCTTAGAATACTAGACATTCATGTACAACTAGAACTATCTACAAAAATACATACAAGATGACTATGAACATTAATGCTAACATTAAGAGTTTTTCTGATATCAAACCAACTAGAATGAGCAATAGTTTCTTTATGAGAGGTGTTTCCCACAATCATATTCTAATGAAGTACAACAGATGGTCCAAGTTCAATGGACAGTTCAGTTAAACATGCATCATCAATGTCAGAGAATTAATATACTGTAATATCATGTAAAATATATGATTCGATTAAATAAAGTTCGTTCACGGGAGGAGTTTACCTGGGAAAGGACTTTTTTCCCTACCAGAAATCTATTATATAGTAGGATATTGGTAAGAAAAAAGACCTTTCCCAGGTAAACTCCTCCCGTGAATGAACAATATTAGGCTTTAATATAAAAATAATAAGCATGGGCCCTCAAATTCTTAAGGCTATTCAAGATTCAAGGATTTAAGAAAATTTCAGATTCAAGACTCTAATCCTTAATATATATATTTTAATTTTTCAAGTGAAAATTGTTTTTGAGCTTTAATACTGCTTAATGGTGGTTCAGAACCAATTATAATTAAATATATATCGGACAAACTTAACAACAAGGCCCCAGAACAGTAGTATAACAATTAACTGAATGTATGAATGTTATAAATAATGAATTATAATAAAATGTCAACATTTAGTTACTATTTCTATTTTCTATTAATTTTCTATTTCTTTTTATGTAGATCATTTTTTTCAAGATTCAAAGGTAAATTTGAGTTTCGGATTCATAAAATAGTGGGTTTGACCCAACTCTAATATAAACAAGCAAAAGTAACTGGTGTTACTTTTGGCAACGCTTTTCTATGTTTCAAACAAACAGGGAAAAAAACTTTTCGTTTTAATTGCTCTGACCCAGTTTTTAATAAATTTAAAAAATCTAGTAAAAAATTTAAAATTCTAGCTTTGAGGTGCACATGTTTGTGCCCATGGACTACTAATTTTGAAATTTCAGCCCTCTGCGTGTGGTAAGTATCGCAAAATGCTTATGACAGAGATTATTATTCTAGATGTTAAAATTAATAGATAAATATACTTATTAGGATAATGAAATGCTAGCCGAGTCCATTTAAAAAATAATTACTAACATTGAGGCGCAGTTTTACCAAATTTTAAAACATAAAAACAATAAAAATAGGCGGTATTGCTGGAATTTGGACAAGATATTTAAAAGACGAGAAGGAGGAAGAATGGTAGAAGGATAGAGGAAGATAGAGGCGTTTTACTAAACTGACTCAGCCACAGACTGGAAACAGATGATGATGATGATGATGATGATTATTATTATTTTAAAGATGACAAATATGATCTGTTGAGTTGTCATAAATATAATGAATAATGATTTTAAAATACAAATAAAAAAGCAATTATTCTTATGTAAAGTGTCTACAAGCCATTATCCTCATCATCATCAATTGTTTACAATCTATGGCCGGGTCAGGTTAATAAAATGCCTCCATCTTCCTCTATCCTTCTAGCATTCTTTCTCATTTAATTCCGTCCAATGTGTGCAGGCCAATGGTAATGAACTGTTTGACTAGTAGCACTTTGTGTAGTATTTTGGCTCGAATACTATTTTAACATGAATAACAAAGTTATTATTTAATATAGATATACCTCACCTGGGAGAAAAAATAAAGGCTTTGTTCAATAACATATATTATTAACGTTAATTTTTGAAGAAGAGTATAGTATATAAGCACTTATTAAAATAGTCTAAATTTAATAAACAAACTAATAATAGATTTCATAGTTGTTTATAAATGAACTATCCAGTGGGACAAGGCCACTTACAATGTAAAAACACAAATTAGAAAAATTGTTGGGTAGAAACTAATATATATTTTTTCACACAAAATAACACATCAAATAGTCAAACATGAAAGCATAAAATATTATTAACATTTATTAAAATAAGCCTTTTTATTTAAATAACAAAAGCCCCGTCTAACTAAGCTTAATGTAATAAGGCTATAAAAGTAATTTTATAACCTAATTAACAATTTAAAGTGTTTAAAAGATAATGTGGAAAAACATGTATAATTTTAATATAAGAAACAGATGAGCTTTATAAGCAATAATGAAATATTTACTATGAGAATACAATAGTTTGCTCTAATTAATAATAAAAGAAGTAATATAATCAGTAAAGGCTTAGAATTTCAACACATTGAAACAAAAATACATATCATAAGTTGTCACATATATTTTGTTCTATGTAATGTAAATGAATTGTTTTGTTTAGAAACCAATGGAAGTTTCCAAGTCTAATTTCACCGTTTCATTTAATTTACAGACCATGTACCAAATTTCATTTTAATAAAAACTATCAAAATGAAATCACTCTAGCAACATGTGTTGTTAACTTCCTAATACAATGTATTTATTTTGTTGCTAACCCCTGAACTGGCACAGGATAAAGATAGTTAAGTATGGCGTAGTAATGAACACTGGCAGCCATTGCTACGAAGAGATGCCATATGGCATGAGCAAATGGAAGCTTACCATCTGATTTGAAGAATATGACACCTCCCACATAAAGTAAACCTCCAATCTTCAGCTCTGTCAGACCAGAGAAGTCATCCTGCAAATTGCACAGAGATATAATAAAATAATTACTGGAGCATTTGTAAATAATAGTTTTCTAATTGCAGTGCAGTCAATGATAAATAAGACCGAGCTTCATGAATTTACAGCTAATAAATTTGTATGTGTTTATACTAGACTCATTTGAATAGGTGGGTGTTGCATTAGACATGTTTCTTATGAGATAAGTTGCTGTTTGTATGAAACATGTTGCCATATGTGTGATGGGTGTTGCTGTAGACATCAGGCATGTTGCTGTTTATATTACACAAGTTGATATTTATATTCAACATATTTTTGTCAATATTGAACATTTATAAATGTTTATATCAGGGATGGGTCTTTAGAACAGGGTGTCCAGCTAAACTATATTTTTAAATTCCCTGACTTTTCCAGGTTTTTCAGACCCAATTTACTTTTTCCCAGACCACTATTTATCGATATTAAGTATATTACGAAAATAATTTTTTAAGATCACATATTAAATAGTGTTTTTTTTTCCCTAGATAAATATACATTCTGAAATTGTGTCACTCAATAAAGGGATCAAACGATTTCTGCCTCCGGAGAAATGGACTATTTTAAGTTAAAAATAGATTTCAGTAAAATTGTATTGAGCCATTAAAAGAATGTCTAAAGCAAGAACGATTTAAAATAGTTGTGGGCCAGAGTCATTCTTAGTTCCTTCTACTTAAAATGTAGGCCTAGTCAAATTTTGCGCATGTGAATAGCCATGACTAAACTTTGGCTGAAAGTTGGAAAGACACAAAACTTACTTGTTGACTTTGAGAAGTGATATTAGTCTGCTCAACATGGACAATGTTGTGAAAGTGATTCCACATGGTTATTAACTGGAAGAAAAGTGTTATTTTGACTATTGTGAATCAAAATATTTGGCTTTTTATAAATAAAATGTAAAATTTCCGAAATTTAATAAAAGTCCCTGACTTTTCCTTGACCAAGCAAGTTCCCTGACAATTCCCTGTTTTCCAGGTTTTCCAGGTCGCTGGACACCCTGTGGAAACTTCAAATCCTTTCATCATGAAAGGTATTTGATATATGAAGATTTGAAAATATTTTAGATTCAAGATTTAAAACCAAAAAAATATTTCTTCAAATTTTAAATTATTTTCTCAGAGCTATTATTCTGATTGTTTATGATTCCACTCTACATAATTAAAGAATAAATCAAAACCAGATGACTCAAGTCTTAAGTAAATCTGTGAATGACTGTCCAACACAGTAATGCACAATGTTTAGTGAGGAGTTTATGTGACTCACCGTGCAACTGAGGAATGCCAGAGAGGGCATGATGCCCATAAACAGGTAGAAAAAGGTCTCTAGGCACTTAAAGCGTTCATGGAAGATCTGCTGGTACAAAATTCCGAGAGAAGCCAGCACCCAGATTAGCCACCACAGTTCTGTCGCCCATGCATCTACCGGCAAGGGCTGCAGGGTGAGCCAAGGGAAGTAGGATGCAGCAATAAACACGTAGATCATGGCACGATCACCGCGGTGAAGAATATCTTTTAGTATTCTGACCAACAAAAGTTAGATAATGTAACATTAAATTAAGTGGGAAATAACAATCCAGACACTGGGATCTAAACCTAAGACTTTGTGGCTTTGCTCGCTACTAATGGAATGTGTTAGATGGCCCTAGGTAGCCCCAGACAGGATACACACTAGAATGACTCAGCGGTTGAGTTTTGGCGCACAAAGGCAAAAGGTCATAGTGTTTGATTCCGATCATTTGTAACTTGATTGAATTTTATTCAACTATCAGGAGTGATCCTGTAGATAGCCATCACATATCAGTTTGTGATAAACATGATTTATTTGTACAGTACAGGAGAGTCTCGGAAACTCAACCTAATGTGGACTGAGATGGTGTCGAGTTTTATGACTGAGCTTGCATAAGATGCATGTTTACTAAACAAGACTGAATCACAGTCCAGTATTGAATATTATAGGTACAGTTGGACTGTACTGTTGTATTGTACATATAATATTGTATTGATTCAAATAAAACGTTATTGAATTGGAAAACTAACAAACACAGCACTTGTAAAAACACCACAGCACAAATGTTTCACTCAAATTACTCAAACAAACTGAGAGGTTATACAGTTGAACGACCTTGGGTTGTGATGAGAGGTGCCAAAAATTGTGTGCGCGTGTTGAGTTACACAGAATGTCGAGTTATCAAGTGTCGAGTTTCCGAGATTCTACTGTACCTCTAAAATCCCTAATTAGTAAAAAGAAATTAGCATGTAAAATTTTAAATTACATGTCATACATTCCCATTGGGTACCCAACCACTGTTTCAAAATATGATTGCCCTAAAATAGCACTAGAAATTTACTTTAATTTATATCCATTACCGTTTCCTGCCTGTGGATTGGGTCCGTTTTTTATTCAAGCCATATATTTTCCGCTACCGGTTGGCTAGGCCTGTCCTAGATTCATCTACCTTATAATCCAACTTAAGACTAGAGCAGGTACAGCATCCAGTCCCCAGCCATTAATTCATCAATGTGAAAGAGTAAGCCCACATTTCGCCAGTTATAAATTTTCGAACATGCCAGGAATCGAAACTGGAGCTCTTAAGCTCAGAAGACAAACATGCTAGCGACTGAGCTAAGGTGTTGGATAGCACTAGAAATTGAATATCTTATTTTTCTAATTTAAGGGTTAGCTTTAATAGATATTTCAGAAGGATTCAGTTGTACCTAGTCCACAGTGACAAACACTAGCAGCATACAAACGTTTACAAACAAATATCCTGGGAAATTTTGTGTGGGCTGTAGTGTCCTGACTAGAAAAACATAGCAAGACTCACAATTCTTGCTCTGAGCATTCAAAGGGGGTGTTTGTCTTCACAACTCATGACTAGTCAAGTTATCATTATCATTACCATCATCATCATTATCATTATCACTATTATTAGCACCGCGTTTTACTACCCGTTCAGATTATATGCACTTATGCTAATGTGTAATAGTAGGGTGATTGTAAGATTAAATGGAGGACCTACAGTTTAACGTGGGATCCGAACCACGGTGGAGGCGTAGCATTCCTCACATTCACAAGTTGTGATTAATACATAGATTGTCAGAGGTGAAGGAAGGGTTTGGTTAATCAGATAAATTTGTGCCGGGACCGAGGATTGAACCCCGGATCCCCAGCACAAAAGTCTGACACCTTACCCCTAAATCGCCAGGTCACCGTTTTCTCTATCGTCTGTTTAAAAAACATTTCCATGAGGTTTAGTTTATTGTGCATTGTGACAATAAAGAAGTGGTTTATGACTAACAGTAAATGTTTTTGCATGGTATTAGCGAAGCGTGTTTAACATCAAAAAGAAAGAAGGAATTATTATCTTATTTTAATCGCTATACCATCAATACAGTACCATTCCTTTCCTCCCCTGTGTGAAGTACAGATTGATGTCTGATCTCACCATTAGCAGCTCTAGGAGTATTACCTGTTGCTGCTGCAATAGAAGACTGAATGGAAGAATGTGGACACAGTGAAGAGCAGGATTAAGGCAGCCCCATACACTAAGGCAGAGAAGTATTGGGGCCAGCTAATGGCTCTTTGAACCAGTTCCATGCTGGCAAACGTACTAGGAATGACCCAAACCTGCCAACATGACAAAATTCAAAGCTAAATCATGGACTTGATGATGCATAAACCAACAAATTGCACCTTAACATAGAACGTTTACTGATCATGCTTGAATGTCAAACCTAGTAGAATTCATTAAAAAGAATTATATTAAATATCACCATCATAATCATGGACAGCTTTCAGACAGTGGCTGGTTCTGTTTGGAACAAAAGCCTCTCCCAGGTTTTCTTTCTCTCCATCACCTCTCCTCCTCCACAATGGCCCAGTATTCTCTTGGTATTCCTGTTGGTCTCCTGCTCCCCAATACAATATCTCTGGTATCTTCTCCTCTTACATTCTTCTCACATGACTGTACCACCTTAATCGTGCCTTTTCTATCAGTACAAAGTATGTCCTGTATATCAATCGTTTACAATTCCTTGGCACATCCCTTCTCAAGATAATACTTACCACATTTCCAAAAAAAATCTTATGCTTGCCTCTCTCTGAGTTCTCTTCTGTTTCTTTCACGTTCCTCTATCACACTCCCCAGGTATTTAAAGCTTTCCACTAACTTCAGCTGCTCCCCTACTAGTCACATCAGATGTGCACCCGTTTCTCTTCCTGTTCATAATCAGAATCTCACTCTTCCTTACAATAAACCTCATTCAATACCACTCCACCCGTACATCCCACAAATCCAACTGTCCCTAAACTTCTTTCTCCTCAGTGGCCTCTACCATCTGCAAACACCCTTGCTTTCATACTTCCCTTCCCAAGTCTTTCTACCACTTCCTTCTTTATTTCGTACATGAACAGTAGAGGTCATTTCTCAACTCAAACCCTTATGTCTTCTCCCCTCCCACTGTCCCACAGCTCACTATCCCTTTGTGTATATTACTCTCTCTCCTTATCGTATCACCGTCTTGTCCCTCACTCCATTCTTCTTCAGTGCTCCCCATAATCTACCATACTCATAGTGTCTCTCTTGCAGCTGCCTTGGTGTAAATATGAGATCTACTGTGGACCTTCCTGGTCTGAAGTCCCACTGTTCCTCCCTCAATCCTCCTTCCATCCACTGCTCTATTAATTCTTTTATCCAGTATATTTTCATACAACTTTGCGCAGTAGTTCATCAGGGTGACTCTATTGTAGCTTTCACACTTATTCCTGTCTCCTTTCTTGAGGATAGCTACTATCAAACCCTTCAAGTCATCTGGGATCCTCTCCTTCTTCTATATTAATCGATACAGCCAATGTAATCTCTTCTCTTCTACTGCTCTCACCATCTCCACACTCACATAATCTCCTCCTGATGCCTTACCCCTTCACCCTTCATACTCTTCAGTGCCTCTTCCACCTCCCACCAGGTTTGGTCCCTCACATTTTCCTGTATAATGTTTGCTTCCTCTTCGCCTTCCTCCTCCGTGTTTTTGTTAGGTAGCATTCAGTAGGTCTTGAAAATACTCTATCCACATTTCCTTGAATTCCGCTTTTTATACCCCAACATTCACATTTTTGTCTATGATTTCGACGTGCTCCTCCCTGCTTCATCTTTTACTCCTGACCATTCCATACAGGACTATCTTACTACCTCCACTGTAGTCCTCCAATATTTCGGTCCACTTCTCCACCCAACTTCTCTTACCCTTTTTGATTCCTTCTTCTTGGCCTACACTGTCCTCTTTTGGAACTACTCTCTAAAGGTTCTGTTATCCTGGTTACTGCTTTTTTATTCTGGAAATACACCACGGTGTTTCCTTTCATCTTCTCTTGTTAATGGTTCTCCCGCACATCTTTGTTGCTGCTTCCACCAATGTTATCCAGAATGTTCCCCATTCTTCCTCTTCTGTACTGGGTTTGGCCCTTGGTATTTTGTTTTCTTATTATTTTCTAGAACTCTGTCTTATGTTATTCCTATTTCAACCTCCATATTTTACCTCCTATCCCGATTTTTACAGTACTTTAATCATTCCTTCCTATTAGGGTTAACACCAGCAGCCAATGATTTATGACCAGGGACTCACATCTGTTACATCCCTCCTCATTTGTAAAAACGATGAGCATATATTCTATTACCGAGTTTCTTGTCCAATCAGCTTTGTACCATGTTACCTTGTGGCTTTTTCTTTTCTCAAACCACATATTTCCCATCATCAACCCATTCCACTTGCACAAATCTCGCAACTTCTCGCCCTACTCATTTCTGCTGCCCCATACATCTGCCCCTGGAACTTCCTCATATCCGTCTGTTCTGACCCAACACCCATGACGTGTTTCTGCCCTCCCAGTTGACTTTCCAGCTCTTCTATGGACTCCTCCTTCTCCTTCACTAGACAGCTCACCTGTGGGGCATAGACTTGCTCCACTTCCACTAGCTTCAGTCTTATTTTCACCTTCAAAAGTCTGTCATTTATTCCCTTCGTCTCCTCCCTTAGCCCTTCCCCCATCACAACCCCCCCTCCATTCATTCTTCCCTCCAAATTGTAGCCCTTGCGAACAAACACGTGCCCCTCAAAGGCTGAGTTTTAAATTTTTAATGAGATTTTTTTATGTTTACTTAAAGCAAAAAAAAAAAAGGTGCCTGGGGCAATGTTGGGTACTTCTGCGAGTTGTTAATACAAATGACAGTGCAGATCACTTTACTTGATGTATGAATATGTGATCATAGATCTAGTAAATTTTCTAGCTTTAAGTGAAAATTGTGCTATAACTATGAGAAATGTGAAATAAATTCAAACTATTGAGTTTATAAAAATATAGTTTGAATATCATTATTATATATACACTATACAGCAAGTCCTTTGTAGCGTGTCAATCAGATTGATTGATTACCTACAAGGAAAAAACTAACTATTTATCAATATTCGTGTAATTGGGTGCCACGTTGGGGTTATATGGAGATATTAAAAGATAAACTACCTCAAAGTTGTACTCTAATACAAAACGGCGTATTGGCCTACATTCAAAAAACACGTGGATTAGAAAAAAATTAATTTACATTTTTATAATTGCGGTTCTAGATATCACAAAAGAAGACTAATGTTATTAAAGTTATGAATAAGATTTGTGAATATGTGCCCTAGTTATTAAAAAGGGGTCTGATACAAAACTTACAACTAACCATGTGGCCGTTAATATAATTTAAAAAATATACTTCTATATCATTTCTTTTCGTAAAACAAACAGTGAAAATCAAATAACTAAATTAATACTGATGCATTATGATACAGGATATATGTGTATAAAACTCACCCAAGGACAGATGCCTGCAGATATCGTTTACTCATTTCACAAAAACACAATTTTCTATTATGGCGGCTCCACGTGGCGTGGCTTGGCCGGTCAGTAGAAAAGAAGGGGTCGAAATGGAAGAGACGCAGCGATCTCAACGCGCAACTCACTCCGCGCCTCTGGTGGTCGACAGAAGAAGCTCGTCAGTTTCTTAACTCTCTTTCTCTTTCCCCTCTCATTCATTCTCCCTTATTCTACCTCTGCTTCGTAATTCATTCTCCGTTATCCCCCTTTCATGTTCGTGTCTGATTGTCGCTATATAAGGGTAGCACCATGAGCTCATTTATGCACAACGCCTTCTCTCAGCCTAGGTACTAGGACGAAGCTCTGCCGGTGAGAAAACTACCAAGAAGGACCATGGGGTTCGTGGCGTCGGATTCGCCGCCATAGCATCGACGTTGCTGGATGAATCGTCGGAATCAACGAGCTGGACACCAGGACAACTCAACTAGGGTATCAGTATCCAGCCGGGGTCGTTTAGTCACTAGCATGTAGTCAGAAGATACTTTATTTTTTATTTGATATGTTGTAAATAGTTATTCGGAAGTCCTTTAATTTTGCAAGAGAAATGTTTCATTTTATTAGATTTGTATCATGTTCAGAACTAGCTAATGCTAGAAGTATCGTGGTAATATTTCGCCTGTCTGTCTGATTGACAAGTCAGATGTTAATGACTCTTAAAGTCAATTGCTGAGTGCCTTTGTATTTTGGTTTTATTTTGTTAGACCAAGTATCATATTCAGAACTAGCTAACTTCGTTATGCTAGAAGTACCTTGGCAATATTTCGCCTTTCTGTCTGATGGACATGTAAAATTTTAATGACTCATAAAGTCAAATGCTGAGTGCATTATTGTATTTTTGGACACGGTCCTAACGTCTATGCCTCTCACTTGGAAAATGTGAATTTTAGTGTGGTAAATGTACACTAACTCACAAGTTCCTATAAATCTTGAAAAGGTAAAATAGTTCATGACACCCTAAACGTCATGTGCATCAGTACTTTGTTATTGATGGTTATCGCCAGGAAGTCTGTTTCTTTTTTCTGCCTTACGCAGTGTAGTTGTAAATCATAGAGGTTTGACTATGCAGTCAATGTTCATTAAAGGTATTAGTTTGGGTGCGCAACCCGTGGAAAGTGACTGTTTGTCATAGTGGGGTCCGCGCAAATAATATTTTGTTTTGCCCTGTAAATAAGTTCTTAAATTTTGTGGTAGTTCAAAATTAGGTTAATGTACTATTGAATGCATGGGTAGTACCGTAGTGGGAACATGACCTGCCATAGTACTTTAATGACTTCTGGCCCTTAGCCATCATCCAGCAGGATTTACCAGTCAACTATCCAACTATTTTAGTAACACTAAACCTTGTCGAGTGAGACTGTGTAAATGTTATACTGTAAATTTGTTCTATATTTTGCTTTAACTAATTCTCAAATTACTCTCCTTTTAGAAATTCTACTGCCACTTGACTGGTCACTGTGTTGCCCAGGTCACTGCAAGTATCAAGTAATCACTCAAGGATATTTGTCTTGAGAAGAGAATTAATATGCTATCATTTTTTGCCTAGTTGTAAAACTTGTAAACTGTAACACTTCTAATGTCTACTAAATAAAACTATTGTGAAATTGAAATGTTAAGTTTTCTAATTTACGTAGTAGTAGTGTAACGGTACACCTTGAAGTATATGAATTCGACTTGTGTGGATTTGTAGATTCGCGGATGCAGTACGTTGGCTTACGGCTAGTAAAGCCAACTATCAAGCATCACTTTAAACATAATATACATACTTTTTTCACACCGCGTCTTACTACCCATTTGGGTTATATGCTTATGTACTAATTACACAAATAGGCTATGGATGAGGAAGGTTGAATTTAGAGGAAGTGTACCTGTATTTGTGTGGAGAGAAATGGAAACCATTTAGGAAAGCCACCCTCAGTACACCCTACCAGGATTGAAACACGATCTCCCCGTCATTAGCTGTCTAGTCTATCGTGAGATTAGCATCTTAGACAATGTGGCCACCTAAGCAGTTTTCAAACATAATGGATGGCATACCTAATAAGCTGATGCACAGCTGACAGTGTCATCAACATTTTGTTTGTTTCTATTTTGAGGGCAAGTCCTTTTTCCAGACTTTTTATTTCATTAGCAGAACTTGGTTGGCTTTAATAATCCTTTGAAACAAACAAATATGTTAAAAATATATCATATTTAACTACTATTCAACTTACACAATTTTTAAACTTGTGCAGAAACTTTCATAACGAATTAACCACGTTAGTTAGTCAAGGACTTACTGTATAGTGTTTATATTATTTTATATCAGTTCTAATCAAATAATTAATATTTAAAAAGATGTTGAGAAATTACACCCAGACACAGGAATAAAACCTTAGTCTAGATATAATTTTTAAACCTATATTTAAATAAATATTTGTGAACAGCAGGCGTCCGCTTCAAATGTTAGTTTCAATGTAAAAGGCATGTCCAGAAAGTTAGGTCCAGTCAGCAGTTTTTAAAATAAAAAAAAATCAAAGAAAAGAATTGTTTGCTAAAAGCTAAAAACTATACAAACACATATCATATATACTTTATTTTTCTATATAGTTGCTATTGATCTCCACACATAGCACCAGCCCCTTTATATCTGTGTCAAATAAGTCAGTGAGTTGAGCTACAGCCCCTCCTGTATTCAGTTCCTCATCATCGAGATGGTAACCACTGCTTTAGTTGCGGAAACAGGTGGTATTTGCTTGGTATGAAGACGGGGCTGTAGGGTAGGCGGAGAAAACCTCCCAGGGAAATTCTTGAAGCAGCTCAACAGTTGGAGATGTAGCGTGAGGTGATGCGTTTGCACAATCACATAGGACAGCATTCCATGGCTTTTGTTAAGAATAGCAAACATGCTTTGTCAAACAAAACAACGACTAACATTTTCTGGGACAGAAAAGAGGTCTTCAAACATCACACTGTATCAAACTGTTCATATTAGGGGTGTTGTGGCTTCAATACAAACATCAGCTTCAACTTAACTTCGAAACAAATTCTGGCTTCAAAGTTACACCAATCAAAATATTGACAGCTAAAATACTCCATTTATGTTCAATTATAACTATTCTGAGTTGTTTTGTACATTACAAATTAATATTCATATGGAAAGAATCAGAAGTAATTGAATTGTATGTGATAGTAGCTTGGTTTATTAGATTAACACCTAAATATTACATACACTTATACAATAAAACATTTTCCGAGTAATTTTAGTACACAAAGTAATATAAATAACCACACTATAACATTTTTTTTCAAGCATAAGACAACTAAAAGAAAATATTCAAAATTCAATTTGACTTCGAGAATATTTCATAAATTCGATTCAAGTTCACTTCAAATATAAAAAGTGGACCTCACACACCCCTTGCTGACATGATTACAGATTTTGGATTGGGAGTTTTTGACCACCCAACCTGCAGCCCCGACCTCTCACAAAATGACTATCACTTATTCCTGCAGTGGTACCCATCTCAGAGCTTTTCAAACAATGTGGAACTGAAGCCAGAAGTGACTAAGTGTCACTGTGGGTGGATTTCTTTGACACAGGTATAATGAAGCTGGTGCCATAATCCGCAACATGTATGGAGGTAACGATTGAAACTATATGGAAGAAGAAAAAAGTATGTATGTAGACATTTTTAGCATGTAGTAAATCATGTTTCTTTCTTTCCTTTTTTTAAAAAAATTGACTATTACCAAAACTTACTTTCTATACGTGCCTCATATTTCAGCTCTACAACTATTGTACACTAGCTTTTAACATATTGGGTAAACGTTGATGGATGTTAAGAGGTGCCCTCACCCCATGAGTGATGACGTTGGCAAAATGTTCGATAGTGGTCGGGAGGTATGCCCTGCCAGGACTGGGTTGCTTATTCATCCACTGGACACTGGAGGACAAAAAGCTTAGCTCAGATAGATACAAAACCTAATTTACAGGTCACATTTAGTCAAATAATCCTAAAACTGTTTGAATGAATTAAATATGATGCAAATACCTAAAGCTCTTTATAATCAAATGTAATATACCAGTAACAGACATTGTATGTGTTTGTTTAGTCTATATATGTATACTTACAAAAGAATGCAAAAATTCTGAGTCATAAGGTTTTTGTGGGGTTTTTTTTAATGAAGGGTTACATGAAAAACCTGTTTATACAAAAAGTAAAGGTATTGTATGTTCATATAAGTTTGCGGCTTTTAAATCTTTTAACTTTAATAAAAAAATGTGTTAGTATTCTATATGGTCATGTGCAAAAGTAATGGCTACATTCTTTCAGTGAAGCCATCGAACCAAAATTATAATATTTATTTAGGTAGACCTACTGCTAATTAAAAGGTAATATACTGTAATGTGACATTTTCAGATTTTGTGTTGGTAATATGGAAAAATATATATAAATTGAGACAAGTGCAACTTGAACTTAGCTCTGAATTACATATAGGGAAGTTACCACTGCAAAAAATAATAATAATGACAATTGAAAGCCCTCTCCGTTTGGTCAAAAGATACAGCTCCCGAAGTTGAATGTATTTTGTCCCAAACAAAGAGGAAAGCTCTCTCAATCATGGTGGTTTAGTACTCTATTGTCAATATAACTCATTTTTTAAATAACTGTGAAATATGAGTTCTTATTTTGAGTGATAATGTAGAATTTTGTATTTTTTGTGCAAAAAAAGGGTTCAGCTCCAAATTGAATTAATTTACAACCAACAAATGGATATTTTTAAAGTCAGTAAATTATATTAAAGATAGTTAACATCAAAAATAACCCCATAATAATATTTAATATGATTTAAATATTTCAGATAATTTAATAAAGGGTTTTTCAGCTCTCCTGTAAAAGTAGAACTGAACCCCTTTTATACGCCTTGTTTTGTTCACTGCTTTTGTCATCAAATCAGCGACTACTCGTTAAGTCACTTCTAATAAGATAAATGGCTGAAACTTTATACAAATTCCTAATTCACGTGACAAGTATTTTATTATAGTTTGAGCTAGATCTATAACGTGGTGCATCGTGCTCACATTGCAGGTCATATATAGGCCTAATTACGTACCAATGATTTACTGACCTAGATTTTGAACATCACTTTCTCTGTTTAAACATATCCCATTTAAGTTTACATAACTAAAAATAATAGTATATAAAAAACCAGTATTTCAAAAATATACCTTACACCTACTGATAAAATATAAGTTGTGGTATCTACTCCTGCACCCTAAAGAAAGTACACGAGCAAGACCTACATGATACTAATGAGTTGAGGCAGTCTATGTTGCAGGAGTTAATGTCACACCTTTGATTCTATCGGTATAGGGTGTATTTTTAAAACCCTTATTTTTTTAAATAAATTATTATTGTTAAAAGGTCTTCAATTATGCTTTGTTTACATTTCTTTTTAATCCTCGATGCTCCAGTTCACCTTATTTGTGTTTAAGTGGATTAAGGCCTGAAGATTGTGCTAGCCACTCTAGACATGGTACCTATTTTTCAGCTATCAATTTTGACTTGTGTTTGAGGTCATTATTGTGTCAAAAATTTCAGCCACGAGGCGTTTTATTCTTACTATAAAGGAGCTTGTTATCTACTAAAATATCTTTATACGTGGATTGACCACTATTACGAGGCTTAGTAAAATAAATCAACTGCAGTACAAATAAAATTATTAGTAAGTTAGATTACTTACTTAAGCATCCACTTCCAATCAACATAGCGAAGAAGTAAAAGGCCAATCTGATGAAGACGAGAAGCAGACATGGCCCCAAACTGCCGTCCCGCTGGTGTCATGATTGCCTGTACCTGCACCGTTCACTCATCATCCCCCTGGAGAGTAAAATATGTAGTGCTAAAATGTAATGACCTAGTTTAGTAGTTTATTTTCCTACAGTACAAATTAAAAACAATGTTTTGGCTGCCTGAAGGGTAAGTATCAACAGGAGATTATCTCAAACAAGGCTGGTTTAGCCGAGACAATGATTTAGTTACAGCGCTAGAATATTCGGGCAGAAATTGATAAACGCCAGAAACCAAGTGGGTTTATTACCTTACTAGATGTAGATGCCGGCAGTAGAACAAATAGATGAGATAAATGCTAATACAATGTATTGTAGCCCCCTAATAAATTACATAATTTAAATCAAAAAGATCCATTCTAACCCCCATACAAGTTACCTTTTGTTTCCCAGGTATTTAAGTCTTAGTGCTCTTATAAAAGTACCCTAAAGTGAAAACTGAGTTCTTACATATTAGCGTAAATTATCTTGGGCAGAAAATAGGAGGATTGTGATGGGAATAGTGAAAAATTGACATTTGTTTTTACAAAAGTGTTGACAAAAAATATTGTGAAGATTGCTAAAAAATAACGTCCTCATATAAATGTGACAACATACTGGACACTTTTTGTAAGAAGGGGCGAGAAACCCTGACCACTGGAGTGAAAAACATATCCACGCTTGTTCAAGAAATATAACAATGTCACTAAAGAGGAAGCAGGTCACTCAAAACCTTGAAAGACACATTCAAAAAGAAGGATATTTACATTTGTATGTATAATTGTTTGTTATATAACATAAGGCTTACTTAGGAAATGGTTCAAAAGTCTTCTATGTATCAGTGGAAAGTGGACACGTCAAGCTCATATAGACTGGTACCCAGTGATAGGAGGGTCAGGGTCGATTCCTGGCTGGGTGTACTGAAAGTGTTTTTCTTTCAAAGGTTTTCCGCTCTCCCTCCCTCCAAATTTTGTTTTGTTTACTGACCCTGGTTATTTTAAAAAGAATGTTATCAATGTAAGGCTAATAATACTGTCATATAACTAGAAAAGGTAGCTTATATAGAAAGAATTCCATGCACAGTTTAAATATTATGTTAAAATTAGTTCAATTATGTTTGTTTTATGTGAGAGGCCCTCCTCTTCCATCCCCCCCCCCCCTCGCCACAAATTTCCGCACATGATCTTTCTTGAAAAACATGGCTTTTAGAAATAAAAGTAATGAATTTAGAACATAGTCTATAAAAACAGTTAAATTAATGTGAATCTATTAATTAGAGAGAAATAAGCCATTTGTGTTTGAAAATATAGCTCTCCTTAAAATAGGGGTTGGCAAAAGGTCGATCTCGAAGAAATGTTCAGTTGATTGCTTAAGAACTCTCTATTGTTATGAAAAGGCAAGATTACCTTGCACTATTCCACTATGGCACAGCTTGTAAGGTAGGGCCATAGTGTAATCAATCAAGGTAGGGCTGCTATCTTTCAGGATAAACAGAGCGTACATTTTATTTATTTTATATAAAGGCAGGGACATAAGTATTGAAGGAAATATTGAATTTATGGAATAAATACAAGATGTATAGGGGGAAAAAATTATAATTAAAAGTAGAGTGGAGAAACGAAAGGAGATCATGGGACCTTTGATAAATCTAAAAGTCGATCGGACCGCCAAAAAGGTTTCCGATCTCTGCTTTAAATTATATTAAATTTAGACAGTTAACTAGATTTACAAATGTATAATCGAATTAATAATCATGTTAAATTGTAACCAGAAATACTAGGTACACTGACCGGGTGGTGTGTTTTTTATTATACAACACAATATTAGTTATATATAGTGACTAGTCGTGTTAGTGTGTTCCTTGATGAGAGATACGGAGCAGTGCTTCTGACATTTGCTTTCTTCCTCTTTAAGTGATTGAGTAAAATTTTTTAACTTGTAAAATACCACATAGATGCAACTACTATAAACTAAAAATAACAGCAACATTTCAAAAGCACTTTCTAAATCAGTAAAATAGAAGTGAAGTAAGGTGCTTTAATATTAGGGGTGTGCGAGACTTTGACTTCACTTCGAATATTCATTCACTTCAACTTTGATTTGGAAGTAAAATTATGAATTCGGCAATTATGAAGTTATGCAAAAAAAAACCAAAGTTAAAACACACATTTATGTTAATGCTTTTTTTTAAATTTTCTGCTGCTATTTCCCTAAAAAATTAGTGTTCACATACAAAAATCTAAAATAATTAAATTACATTTTGTGATAACTTCATTTATCATTTTAAGACAAAATATATTAATTATGTTTAAAATAAAGAATTTAGTAAATTATATTTAATAAGTAAATGTACATATTATGCAAAGTATAAAAAAAATTCCAACATTAAACTTTCTTTAAATATTCAAACTTAAATTCGGCTTTGAAAATAGCTCATATAATTCAATTTGACTTCGCTTCATATTGAAAAAGTTTACTTCACACACCTCTATAAAGAAAATTAAAATTGGTTGCTAAGGAAATGTAAAATAAAAATTCTTTTTTTATTAAAATAGCTTACAAAATAGATTGAAATTTGATGCCATAAATATTATATTTCACTTTGGTGGCCTCATGGTCTAAGGCATCACTCTTGCAACAGACTAACTAGAATGCCAATGACAGGAAGATCATGGTTCAATTCCAGTCAGGTGTAATGAGGGTGGTTTTCTCTAAATGGTTTCCCACTATCTATCCATGCAAATGTGGGTACACATCCTCTAAATTCACCTTTCCTCATCCCTAGCCCACTGGCTCAATTAGTACATAATCTTGTAAGAAGTGGTTTTAAAAAACTGTTGTTAATTCTATGAAGTGTTTAGAGAATACCTAGTAGTTCCAAAATAACATCAATATTACATTACATTTTATTAAATAACTGTTCAAATTACAGTAGACACTAAAATATCATGGTTAACGAAAAGCAAGTGTTGCACGGATATTTGAAAAACATGGATAATCTAATATGATAGTAAAAGTGTCTTCCAATTCAACTTTGCTTTGTTTTTCTTTAAATTGCGGATAGTTTGTACTCCAATTTCGTACTTTTCTAATAGATTAGAATCTGATTCGTTGGTGAATATAAACTTTTTAAATAGGAAATAGCCTGCAAAGTAAAATTGAGTTGTTTACTTTCTCCAAGCAATATATGTTCGGACCTATCAAACAAAATAAGACAATGATGACATGACGTTAATATGTAAGACAGAGAGGGGTCAAATCAAAATATTTCTCGAATTCGTATCATGAATCTGAATCTTACATTTTCTTTCGATTCTCAAATACAAGTTTTAATTATCAAATATTTATGAAAGTACAATTTAAGTTAAAGTGAAAAAATTTAAAATAGAATTTAATAAAAGTTGTGGCTTTGTACCAATGACCAAATATATTTTGTTTGCCATGTATATTGCATTATAAGCAATGACGAGAACCATTTTTAGTAGATTAATTGTACTTATACAATTTTGTCCTTTTTAAAAAAAAAATCGTTATCCTCCCAACTTTATGCATCTATATAGTTCCTTTTATAAATTGTTTAAAATTGTTGTATCATGTCAAGGTACCCTTAATTGTATTCGAAATACTCTTTTGGGATTTTTATGAAAATCAAATACCGAAGGATTCAAGGAATCAAGAATTTGAGTGGCCCATATCTAATTGGAAATGTTATGTTCTACATGTATGAGTTATGTTATGAAGATTGTGAAACATGTATTGTATCTTATTATAAACAAGTCACTGTTAAGAAACTCAAGTTTGTCCAAAATACAACACCCACCATAGTTTCACCAGTGTATCAAGTATGCACAGATATAATGTGTAACAGTAATAATAATAGTGTAAATGTTATTTAATAAATTATTCAAAAAGCAAGTTTACTTTACAAAATCTTAGTAATATAATGAATGAACACAGAACTCTAAAACCAGTGATGTGTGTAAATGTATAGCTAAACTTTAACTGCAGTATAATATAAAGATAAGAAGGAAACATAACAAAGGCTGGGAGAAATTAACTGCTTCTAGTGTTGCAAAATAACAACAATTCTAGTTGAGCACATGATTGTCTTTAAGTATAAATACCATGGCAGTTTCAATTGGTGACTTTTGTTCATTGTTCATGTTGGCCGCGCCATATGTAATGTTTCAAGCTTGGCGACCATTGTCTGTAGCCCATGTTTAGAGTTGTGAGTGTAATCTAGCTTTGGTCTCACGTTACAATCTCATGTGGTCAGACATAAAAAAAAGTTTGTTGATGATACAATAAAGATGAATTACCTTTTTTTTTTTGTTTAAAGAATTTAAACAGAATTTGCAAACTTGTAATTTTGAGACATTACTAAAAAAGTCAGGCAAATTATTTCCATCATAGACATTTATTTTGATTGAAGTATGAATCGTTTATTAGAAACAGCTTATTATTCCAGAGTAGGTACCCTATAAATACTAGGAATCTTGAAAATTGAATTTGTATCATTAAAAGTAGCCCATGGGAACAGGATGAGGGTTAATTTTAAGCAACTGCACCAAAATTTTTACCAGAAATGTATTCCTATTCTTGAAAATAGGATATGAAACAAAAAAAAACCACTCAGGTCAAGTTAATACACTCAGTCAAAAAACTAGTTCCAACCTCATGAATTTGAATCCACTACACAATCCGTGTGGACAAGCCTGAGTTGGTACTTACCATGGACTGATTCCCCATATCCATAACTAATAGCATCCCAACACTGGTACACACAATTCACTATTCCGAGAGTTCTGTTCTCCCTCGAAACTCAAGAGCACTCTCCATATTTCCCCAGTTCTCATACTAAGGTATGATAGAGCATGTGACCCATTCAATAGCTCTTTATCAATATCCCACAAGACTTGGCACAGCTAACACTGACTCTTGAGAGAAATAATAGATAATCGATAACAAAGTGGACAAAGTGGTGTTGAGTTGATGGCTTCTTGTTTGTTTACCTGATTATACTTCTAAAGCTCACATGTCAAAACCATGTTTGAGTGATTGTTCATAAAGTATAAAGTGATAGATGAATTTGCTAGAAGATCAGGCTTCAAAACTTTGTGTCCTAGTGGCAAAACTGCAAGCCATCTTATGAGTATCAATAAATCATACTTTAGCTGTATACAATTTAAATGTAAGTGGTTTTTTTTCAAATAAACAGACTATTTCATCAAATTTGTGACCATTTTTATATTCTAATAAGTCTATTTTAGTATGTTAACAAATATTCTCTAAAGAATGTCTCACGCTCACTCATCAAATATGATCCAGAGTAGAAGATAAATATGATCTTCAAGGATTATCCAAAGAAAAGTTTGGATATAATCTTCAAAGATGATCCAAATAAAGGTTTAGATATGAATTTTCAATGATGATCCAAAGAAAGATTTAGATATGAATCTTCAATGATGATACAAAGAAAGGTTTAGATATGAATCTTCAATGATGATACAAAGCAAGGTTTATATATAAATTTTCAAAGATGATACAAAGAAATGTTTATATATGAATCTTCAATGATGATCCAAAGAAAGGTTTATACATAAATTTTCAAAGATGATCCAAAGAAATGTTCATATATGAATCTTCAATGATGATCCAAAGAAATGTGTATATATGAATCTTCAATGATGATCCAAAGAAAGGTTTAGATATGAATCTTGGAAGATTATCCAAAGATAGGTTTATATATGACTCTTCAATGATGATACAAAGAAAGGTTTATATATAAATTTTCAAAGATGATACAAAGAAATGTTTATATATGAATCTTCAATGATGATCCAAAGAAAGGTTTAGATATGAATCTTGGAAGATTATCCAAAGATAGGTTTAGATATGAATCTTCAAAGATGATCCATAGAAAAGTTTAGATGTGAATCTTCAAAGATGATACAAAGAAAATTTTTAATATGAATCATCAATGATGATCCAAAGAAAGGTTTAGATATGAATCTTTAAAGATGATACAAAGAAAAGTTTAAATATGAATCTTCAATGATGATCCAAAGAAAGGTTTAGATATAATCTTGGAAGACGATCCAAATAAAAGCTCAAGTATGATGACTATATACTATCAGAAGGCTACTGTACATATAAATAAATGTTACTTAACTAGAGCTGATATAATACTGCTTTATGCTAATGTTTAGAACATAAGCTTTGAAATGTTGTGTGCCACTAGAGTTTAAAATGCAGAGATGACGAATCCCTTAAAATGTTTTCCATCAAATAAACAGGGGTGGGGTTTGTTGCATTACATTAAACTTACATTTCCATTATATAAATTATTAGGGATGTCAAATTCGATTCTTCGATACCTCGAACTAGTATCGAAAGAATCGAAAATCGATCTTAACATTACGGTTTTCTATAATTTGATTCTTAGCTCTCAATGAAAGTATTGGCAACTTAGAAAATGGCAAAATTCAGAATAAGTAGTAATCAAATCTTTCTGATATTAGTTTACTTTATTTGCCTTTATTTGCTACATATTTTATTCAGTTAACAACCCTATTTGGTGAACTTATAAGACTTGGGATTTCAACGATTGTTTGAATACCTTTTTTTAATTATTTGATTCAGCAAGGCTTTATTTGAAGATAAAAGTACATGCTTTCTAATGTAGTTCATCATTATTTTATTAATTTGGTAAAATATGCTTTAGGGCTTGTTGTATGCTTGGAAAAATAATAAAATAGGAAATGTTCAGGGATCTAAATTTAGAATCGAAGAATCGAGGTTGAACTTAATAATCGGAATTGAGAAAAGAAGGTATTGTGAGATATCTATAAATTGTATTACATAAC
The DNA here is from genome assembly GCA_902151425.1 of Timema shepardi. Lineage (NCBI taxonomy): Eukaryota > Metazoa > Arthropoda > Insecta > Phasmatodea > Timematidae > Timema > Timema shepardi. The sequence continues at coordinate 90,240 of CABFVX010002158.1, read as the reverse complement.
AAAGCACAGACAATGGTTGTGTAATGTAAAACATGCAACCTCACATTGTTGGCATGCAACCATTTTTAACTAGTAGGTCACACACACAGTTTTTCATGAAAGGGGTTTGTATGCCCTGTAAACATCTAGTACTAATCATCATGAATGAATCAAAGTTGGAGCTGTCAAAACATTTAACTAATTGGGTAGGGATGAGAAAGATATAATTTTTGAAGAAATATACCCACATTTGAATGAAGGGAGAGTGGAGAATTATTTAGGAAAACAACAACCAGTAAACCTAACTATAATGATCCCCAGCCTTCCTAATCACTGGCAAGCCAGATTAGCTATTCAGATTCTTTAGATTGAAATATGACACCTGGGCACAGGAATCAAACCCAGGACCTTTGGCTTAGTATGCCAATGCTCTAACCACTAGCTATACAGGAATCACCCCTATGCCCAGGGTCATTCTTGACTCATATGAATGAAAAAGGACCATGAGCACAAAACAATGAGTGAAGAATGAGCATGGGCATGGGATGATTCCTTGATAGCTCAGTGGTAGGAGTATCGGCGTACAAAGCCATAGGTCCCAGGTTCAATTCCGGTGTTTAGGTGTCATTTTTCAATTTAAAGAATATAATATTTAGATGAAGCTATAACCGTAACTATCAAATATAATAGCATTGCTATTTAATCCATCAGATTAGACAAGTTTAATGTTTAGTACAGGTGACCAATGATAATAATATTTAGCACCGCGTCTTACTACCCGTTCAGGTTATAATTACTCTAATGGATTAGGAATTGGGGAGGTTTAATTAGAGGAAGTGAACCCACATTTGCGTGGAGGTAGAGTGGAAAACCATTTAGGAAAAACCACCCCCAGTTCACCCGACTGAGATTCGAACCTCGATTTCCCCGTCCTCAGCGGTCGAGCTCAACACAACAAGCGCGTTAGCTAACTACGCCACTGAGGCGGCTGGTGACCAATGGCCAAACTTGTTATTTGTAGGTTTACTAATACCACTAATTACAGTATTAGACACAAGTTTAAAAGAGAATGAAACATTAGTTTAATGGATACAATTAACAGGCTTGGGGGATTTTTTAAGAGATACTTTTTAGTCAATAAGCTCGCCCTCTGTTTGGTTATATCTTACTAACAGGTCTTAGCTGGCAATCTGGTCTTTACCAAATTGAAAGCACTTTAAAGCTAGTTTTATATGAACATTTCTGTAATTACTTTGATTTAGACCTTGTATCATGATATTAATAATTTTAATTTTCTTGATCATGATATAATTAACCATGGTTAGTTCCTTATTTACCATGTCTCCTTCTATTGATGGTATTGGGGTCGAACTCTGGCTCAGCAGTCTGAGTGCACCTCGGTCCCAGTCGACCTGTGGCACACCAAAAGTGAGACAAGCTGGGTGTTTGCCCCCTTTAGTAAAGCGAATAGTTTTATCAAAATCTCAAAACATGTGAAGTATAGCTAGAATATAGTGCAATGAAAATATGTCATATGAATAGGTTAAATTTTAAGACTTACCTTGATATTCAAAAATGTTACCTTTAAAAGGTGTCCCAAAGTTTCAAAAAAAAAAAATGTACACTATTAAAAGTATGTATGTATTGTAAAGCCGAGTTTACATCGGTATAATAAACGGGTTAGTTACTTGTACCCCATTAACTTGCAAGACAGCTATTAAGCCAGTGTAAATTGCATGGGAAAGTGCTTGTACCAGCAGTGAGGACAGGATATTAATAGAGTCCCAGGCTATTTACTTACCCACTAACCTTTCCCCACCACTAGCTGTCCCTTGAACTACTCTCTTAACTAGCACAATGTAAACACATGCTTGTCAGCAAGGGCGCCCATGTCGGTTTTCCAAATGGAGGGTGGATTGCTATCCCATCTTCTGTGAGAAAATTTCAAGAATTCAACCTTGTGTGAGGGAATTTTAGAGCATCTGAACATAATTCTGAACTCAAAGAGTTTCAAGAGTCAATTTTGGTAACAACAACAAAAATCTGAAAATTAACAAAAAATAAAATTTAGTTGAAGCTGAACTCATTGAAAAGAAACATAATATTTTCACAAGTTTATTGAACAAAATAAAATAAAAAGATTCTGTAGAGGAGGGAGTAGGGGGAAATCTATATTTTATCATTTTTAGCTATATTAGCTCGAATATTGATGATGCGAAGTTGTTAAAAGAAAAATTGCAGCCAAATTCCAAATATAGAACACAATTTTGTTTCATAAAAATTGATGAAAAAAGGTGGTATTATTATTATTATTATTATTATTATTAGCACTGTGTCTTACTACTCGTTCAGGTTATACGCACTTATGCTAATGTGTAATGGTAGGGTGATTGTGAGATGAAATGGAGGACCTACAGTTTAACGTGGAATCCGAACCACGGTGGAGGCCTGGCATTCCACACATTCACAAGTTGTGATTAATACACGTCTTGTCAGAGGTGAAGGAAGGGTTTGGTAATCAGATAAATCTTTGCCGGGACCGAGGATTGAACCCCGGCCGCCAGCACAGAAGTCTGACACCTTACCCCTAGACTGCCAGGTAACCCCCCCCCAACAATGGAGAATGATAGGGGGGGCTACAGGCCCCTTATCCCCCATTTATGGGCGCCCATGCTTGTCAGTATAGTAGTTTAGTAGTAGGACAGTGAAAATGTCAATTGTATGAGTACATATTGTTTAGTTAAGAGATTTGTGTTCATCCTTCATGTTTATTTTCTTCTACTTCTTGGAAGTTGTTGAATTGAAATTTACAATGAAAAGGTGATACAAAGGTGACACTGTTAGGTTTGTGGAACTTTACCACAACCATGTGTGCTTGTGAGCAGGGCAGGATTTTTGTTCAGGGCGAGGGGTGGGGGGGCCTTACAAAAACAAAAGCTATAGGAGCAATTAAAAACGCTATATTTTTAGTTATCAAATATATTTTATCAAATAAAAAAGTTGTCAAACTATTTTTAAGAGGTACCTTTTACATCATAGCATACTTTATAAAACAAAATCCAGTTTTTTGTATTTTTTCATAGCAAACTTGTCCAGTTGGAATGTTAAACTGTCAATGCACAAAGATTAGAGATAATCCAGTTAGACGTTCCTGGCCAAAGGAGTTACTAAGGTAGAGTAATAAATATATCTTATTGGACTAACTCGCCAGTCTCATTCCTCACGAAACATCCATCCCAACCCTTACCGCTCGGGGTCCATCCTAATCATGTAAGTCCCTACAGTGCCCCTGTAGTGGTGGAGTAAGGTTGGCTATCGGGCACAAAGATAAAACCAGTGACCTTACACAAGTTTGTCAGAAGAAGAGTAGGGACAGGACGTTACCAAATAAAAAAACCAATAACCCAAAAATCAATAATTTTACTACCTCCACCAGCGGACATGCGAACTAAATGTAAGGTTCGTCTATTTTAGTTTGCCAGTGACAGTAAGGTCAAGGTTAGGAATTAATAGACATTACCCACATGTTTATATGATATTCAGTTAAGTTAATATTAACGTGATGGTTATTATATTCTGAAAATTGAAAAATGGCACCTGGACACCGGAATCGAACCCGGGACTTTCCTGGATAGCTCAGTGGTAAGAGCATTGGCATACTAAGCCGAAGGTCCCGGGTTCGATTCCCGTGTCCAGGTGTCATATTTCAATTTTCAGAATATAATAACCATGACGTTTATATTAACTTAACTGAATATCATATAAACATGTGGGCAATGTCTATTAATTCTGTAACCCAAACTATAAAGTAGAGGGGTTCAAATACATATACAAAACAAAATTAAGTGTTATATATAAAAAAGGGAGATTCATCTAATAGAAGTGCGCAGTGTGAATAACTTCTTTTTATGTGTTATACAAAATGCTGGGTACACAACAAGTGCCCAGCGCACGCAACTCACTCCTAGAAGCGGAAAATAATAAGGTCCACCTTCACAGAATGCCTAATATTACACGAAGAGGACGAAGACTTAGTAGAAAAGGATATTGGATAATAAATATTACGTAACCTAGAGATAATATGACGTAACTAAAATAGAAAATGATTTCAAGTCTTAAGTGCATTCAGGTTTAACTTATGTCAATTTTTATTATAGAACAATGCATATTAGTGAAAGAATCTTAGAGTTCCTCCTAGATACAATAATAGTCAAATGACCTTGACCAAGCTCAAGAATAATAATTGACATCATTCAAAAGAAAAAAAATTTAATAAACATTTACTCTTTTTTCTTTTACTAATATTTTATTACACACCATGAAATAGTTATGTGAATATACTATCAACGCGTGACATCATTAACTTTGAGTAAAACCATCTCTAATATTATAGAAGATTTCTGCAACATAACACATATCTATACTCGTTGTGAAAATACAACATCCTCGTTAAACGTTTTAAAGTTCCTTTTTTAATACCTATGTAACAATAATATGCCAAAGTTACTAAATTGTGAATGTACAGGAATACCCTAGTTATCTAATCTTCCTCAGTAAATCATTACTTAGCTAGTCCAGAAACACACTTACAAGTACGATAAATGAACATTAATAGCATATCTATTCCTGATAAGCGTAAACATAACTTTCCTTACATTTAAAATTTGGTCTCCTGTTCTAAAAGAACTTCCCCACATAAATAATCACTAAATTTATTTGTATAACATTTGAACTTTAATCACATATGAAAAGCGCTGACCTAACGTTATAAACAACATTCCCACATTTATTTTTACTAAACACATATAGTGAAATAACTCGCAAGTAAACTAATTAAAGTTAAATTGTCTGTTCTGCAAAAGAACAAAGATTTAAGCTTAGACTCAATCATTACATTTTATAAAAAAAAGGTAATGACCGAAATGGAATTTTGAACAGTTAGATTTTACGCCGAATAAGAATTTTATCTTACAATATAATAATAAGTCTGGGAAGCCTCCTGCTTCGTCCTACATTGTCCACGCCTAATCCAAGAGTAGTTTCTCACTTGGCAGATGGTTGTTCATATGGAGCACACTCGTCGAACAATCGAGAAGGAAAAAGGTNTGGGGATCACAGAGAAAAAACACAGGAAGGGGGAATGCGCGCGACACTAGAAACGTCGATTATCTTCTGGCAGGGAGTAGCAAGTCCCACATCTTTCTAGCAAGTTCTTTTGTTGACGTTAGGTGGAATTGAGCAGGGTGGTGGTCTCTAGCGGTGAGATGCGGCACTTGGCTCGGCGCTTGATTGTTGTTTGCGGGGCGTAGTTGTTGTTGGACATGTTATGAAGTCGAGGTGCCTGGCCTGGTCGATGATATTGGGTAAGTGTATTATGATTGACTTGTCCATTTTGTTTACTTGGAGCATAAATGCTACAATTCCTAACCTTGACCTTACTGTCACTGGCAAACTAAAATAGACGAACCTTACATTTTCAGAATATGATATCTTGATGGTGTTATCCTCAACTAAAATGCATAATGATAGCTTCGGCTATCTGATTCGTGATGGTTATTGTAAATTCTGGTTTTAAATGATTCAGCAAGGCATACATTACCTTACAATTCTAAATTATATAGTTTTTTATTTAAAGATCTTGCCTCAATATTATAAGTGTTTACAGGAACAATTTTGCAACCTGCTTCAGTGGCCACAAGGTTTAAGACGCTACTCTCGCAATAGACTAGACCGCCAAAGACGAGATCGAGGTTTGATCCTTGTTGGGTGCACAAAGGGTGGTTTTAAACTTTCACTTGACATAAATGTGGGTGCACTTACTCTAAATTAGAGCTTACTAATCCCTAACACATTAGCATAAATTAGTATAACCCGAATGGGTAGTAAGATTAAGTGCTAGAAAAAAAAAATAGTAAAATTTGTTGTAAATCTAACAGCTTTAAGTGGCCAGCTAAGTTTACTTAATTCTAAAGCATCAAACCATTTATATTATGCAGAATTAAAAGTTCAATTTCCATTTTTTTTAAATTTTAAGATATAATATGCTTTATTTTAATAGATTGACCATAGAAAAATAAAACTGTTTGAATTGTTCACAACATGACCCTATAATATATTATTTCTGTTGTCAATATTCCTTTTTCTCTACTAACACAAAGCTTACAGCGATCGATAAGATATCAGCGGATAGGATTTTTTACTGACTTCTGACATAGCATACTCAGTTTACGTTAAAACACATAGTTAGCAAGCGAAAAAAGGTTGGGAACCGCTGATTTAAATATTTGTATTAGTATCCCACCATATTTGTGTACTATTCTCTTGTATTATCTCAAGAGTTTAAGGCTGACATCTAAGTTACACTTTATTTTTATTATAATAAGAGTTATTTTTAGTCACAGGGGTGGCCACATAGTATAAGCGTCATTCACATGTTAGACTGGATTTCTAGTGACAGGGAAATCAGGGTTTGAATCCGGGTCGAGTGTTTTGAAGGTAATTTTTCCTAAGGTTTCCCACTCTACCTTTAAGTAAATGTGGGTACAATTCCTCTCAAATTCTACCTTGCTTGTTCCTATTCCATTAGCTTCAACTATGTGTCAAACCCCAAATTGGTACCAACGCGTGTAGGGAGGGGGGGTTATTTTTATAAGTGTGACTCCGACCCAATAGAATATTAAATTATTATTTATTAAAATGTTATTTTATTATTATTTTTCTTAGAACTATTGTTAAATCACAAAATAATAGTTGAGAGTATTTTTTATTTGATTAGAGCTAAATATTACAGGAACCATTGTATATCAGTTGGTTCTCCTTTCATCTTTATAAGTCCATGATACGTAGTAGCTTAACGTAAGCATATCATAATTGCTAAGTTTATGCTATAAAGAGAGAGTAAAATTCAAAACTGCACAGGAATATTGTTTCCATACTCTGATACCAAAACACAAGACGTGAATCTGTAACGCTCCTATGATAATTCTTACAGATTTAAATTCGCCCATAATTTTTGCAATGTAGGTATTGAAGAGAAGACAGGGTACTGTTAATATAATTTGCAGGAGAAATTCAGACACAATCAAAGTTTTTCCATTAGATTTAACTGGAAAAGTAAGCAAAGAAGGCAGAATTCTTTAATTTTTTTCTGTTATATTATGAGAAATAAAATATTTTTTATCATACATACTTTTACAACAACAAAAGCACTATAGCCTATCCAATGATAACAAAATTATTGTGAATTAATAATTGTAGATAGCTTAGGATATTAAAATACAGTATTTCAGTGCAAGTTATTTTGCAGGATCCTGGAATTTAATAAAAATAAAAGTTAGGTTTTGTTTGGTTGAATAGTTTATAATAATTAAAATATTAACTATTGTGTATTGCTCACTTTGGTGGCAGAGTTAGCTAATGCACTAGTTGAATTGATCTAGACTGCCGAGGATGGGGAAATCGAGGTTCGAATCTCAATTGGGGAACTGGGGGTGGTTTTTTCTAAATGGTTTTCCACTCTCCCTCCACAAAAATGCGGGTTCACTTCCTCTAATTTCAACTTTTCCAATTCATAATCCATTTAGCATAATTAGTGTATAGCCGAATGGGTAGTGAGACACAGTGCTAAGTAAAAAAAAATATATAGTGTGTATTAATATACTCTTGGTACCATGTTGTGACTATGTTCTACATATTTATGTTCTAATTATGTATTAACGTTTTTCTGTAAATAATGTGAGTTTTTAAAATAATTTGAATAATAAAAAATTATTTTGCAATGTTAATTGTATTAGGCTATCGTTGAAAATTTGCTTTTGTGGGAATAGTAAAAATTAAGGGTAAGATTCTTTTTTCTTCTTGTGTAAAAATGTTAGAAATTTAATGTTTTCTAGAATGTATACACACAACAACATAATTAATTTCTGAATATACAAAACATGTGGGTAAATTAAATTGTGAGAAGTTTTAGATTTTTTTTAGAAATCTCACCTAATTTACAGAGTAGCATTGTATTCACAAAGATGCTATTTTGAAGCACAATTTTATAGAATCCTCTTCTATTAGACTGTGTTGATCCCTAAATTCCTTCTAATAAAATAATTCTAAAAACAATAGTAAACTTTATTATTTATTAACACAGGAAAGTTTGGATTAAACTCAGGATTTTGTTTTGTCTAAGACATTATAAATATTGTGCATACAAGTATAAGTTAATATGGTGCGCCAAAATATTTCCCACACGGTCGAGATGTGTGACGATCAAAAAGTTCCTTGAGTTAATGAAGCTTTCCTTGAACATTATGTAATGCATGTGTATCACAAACCGATAACGCAGCTTCAGGTTGTCATTTCTCGTGCTATTGGGTGAATTAGTTGAATTTTCTAAGAATTTGTTCACAATATTTTTTTGTTATAGTCAGAAATTTGTTTAATGTTGTTGTGTGTATGAACAGTAGAAAACATTAAATTTTAAATAATTTTACACAGAAAAAAAAATCTCTCCATCAGTGCACACCACTATGTTGTTTTTGTTTGTACGGATGTTAAAAAATATTAAATTTTTCATAGGTAGTGACATAGAAACGATCACGGGCTCTTTGCGTAAGTTACAACTGTATTTTCAATCTAACTACAAAAGTTTGTTTCAACATGAATTAGTGTACTTTCTTTAGGTTTGTCAGGTACACAATATTTTAAAACTGCAAAATTATTTGGTTTGGTTATCAATAAAATAAATGTTTTTATCTTAAAGTTTCAAGGTTAGTGTTAAAAAATTACATTAAAATATCTTTAAAGCTATGTTAATTTTAATTCATTATCTAGCGTATCTATTTAACTGTACTAGGAACCTTTAAAGTGTCCCCAAGAGCACTGGGGTACACCATCTTAAGTGGTTCAAAAATATTCATAACTGAGTTGCGAATCAAGCTCAAATGAGTGTTAAATCATAAATGCAAACAACGAAAGGAATGTTATTCAAACAGTGCACAAGTGGGTAGGTGTAAATATATTCAGAATGCTCTTGATATATTAAGTGTCTAATATGGAAATAAAAATTAATTGTCAAATAACTTACTATCAACCACACCGACTGATAATATACACAATATTAAAATACAATACTGTATTCATCATTAAATAGCAGACGACACAATAAAAACAAAATTTAAGAGATTACCGGAAGAGATGAGCGGTATCTTTTGCGTGTGCGCAGATAATCTAAAAATACAAAGCTATCAACTGCGCATGCGTTTCTTCTTAACAATGGGTGAGTTTTAGCGACTGAATTGGTAACTACAATAGAAACGTCTTGGACCAGCCAAGTGCAAGGTTGCCAACTGTAAGATTAAATCAATAAAGGGATATTTCCTAAGAATAATAATCTTGAGTTGGCTTTACACCTAGGCCACAGACAAGTAAGAAACAGATTCTCAACCTTACGGGGGTTCCGCTGCGCTCTTTTTGCCAATTTGAATCCTTCAACACTGGGTTTCACTAGTGTCCCTGCTGGGTGATGATAGGACTAACCGCTGCGATTGGTGTTAAAGGACTCAAGCGCAAAAAAAAAAAA
>CABFVX010002158.1:47371-80677 GCA_902151425.1 Timema shepardi | reverse complement strand
GACACAAGCGCAAAAAAAAAAAAAAAAAGTGCAACCATTTTAACCAAGCGGTTGAGTCTGTGTATATTATTTGTCTGTGATTGAGGCAACTAGTGACAACCTAGTTGACTGTGGCAAGCAAACGTTTGTTCCCACCCTGGTTTGCACGAAGAATGATAGTGGCAGTAATCGTTCGAGAGTAAAATGATCTCTGACGTTGACAACACAATTTCACTTAAGTGCGGCAGCTTGTTTCACTTTTAAAGTAATTTTGTGTAGAAATGTCAAATACTCGTTAGTTGGCCTAATATGTATATCAAATGACTTTAGTTACCCGTCATGTCCCCGAAATGTCAGTACAGACAATTTCTGACGTGGCTACTATTGAACAGATTTTTTTCATTTTGTTTTTATTTTAGCAGGCTTGAACCAAAGTCGTAGAGACCTTGAATGGTGTCAAACTAGGCTACACACATATCTTTTCAATGAAACAGATCAAATGCTTTCACCAGGTAGTGAATAAAACAATCAATGATTCGCGAAATAGCAGACTTTAACGAAGTGGCAATAGAAAAATTCAAGTTAGAAGTCAGACTAAAACAGAAATTTAGATTATTTTTTTTTCAAACGATAAACCTACTGATACACTAATTATTATCTATATAGTTGGCCTATGTATAGTGCTCAATAGTGATAAGAACTTATTTATATGTACCGTATTTTTTCTTTACTGGTGTGTGTGTGTGTGTGTGTGTGTGTATGTGTGTGGTGTGTTTTACTAAATGAACAGTATTAGATTTAGAACAAAGTGTGTTTTTATACTTACTATATAACTTTTAATAACTTTTTTTTCCAGTTTTTAAGTGTAGTTTCTAAGTTAAATACAGGATGGTGTAAGGTTGATACAAGTTCAACTTTAGTATACCCTATTCGACACTTTTAAGAGAGCAACTATACTCACAAGCCACCACTGCCTCCAAATAATGAACTCTTTATTGACCAGCATCAGAGGTTCCAGCATCAGAGGTTTCAGTCAATGTATGCATCGTGTTACCCTTCCCCCCCTACTTTCCTCTCGAAAACCATCATTTGAGCTCCTTTCGATCCGTCTCAGGGGTCACGTGGTTATGTTTTTGGACTATATATTCGCATGTTTCATCTATACCTTACTATACCACCGGCTTCAGAGTAGGTAAGCTGCGCTATCTGTGACAGATGTGATCTAAGTTTTCAAAATTCTCTTTCAGCCTGAATCTTTAAATCTCTTTTTTGTAAATTATATTTTTGGACTTATATATTTTATTATTGTTAATATATTTCCTTTCAGCTGAAATCTTTATTTTTTGGACTTGAATATTGGATTAATTAATGATAAATTATCTTTTTTGACTTATATATTTTATTATTGAAAATACCCACATCGGTGGCGTAGTTGGCTAACGCGCTTGTCGTGTTGAGCTCGGCTATTGAGGACGGGGAGATCGAGGTTCGAATCTTGGTCGGGTGAACTGGGGGGTATCCTAAATGGTTTTCCACTCTCCCTCCACGCAAATTCGGGTTTACTTCCTCTAATTCAAACTTCCCCATTCCTAATCTATTAGAGTAATTATTACTTAAAGTGTATAACCCCAACAGGTAGTAAGACCCGGTGCTAAATAGTATTATTATTATTGTTGTTAATGTATCTCCTTTGAGCTTAAATCTTTATTTTTGGACTTGGATATTGGATTAATTAATGATAGATTTACTCTGATATTAAATCTTTATCCTTTAAACTTAAATATGGAAGTAGTTATCGAAAAGTTCACTTTGGGCTTAAATCTTTTGGAACTTATATATTAATTAATTGGTAAGATCACCACTGTCTGGTGCACCGTTGGGTAATATAGTCCTAGTACCCAGTGGTTGTTAGTACAAGTTTATAGGATTATTTAAAGTTGTGAAGCTCTTCTCATAACAAGTAATTATTTCAAATTGACATAGAAATTTATTGATCACAAGAGTTAGTTATACTATTACATAAACAACTTAGTAGTTCAGTGACTACCATCGTATACTGGGCTAATAGAAGACACCCGCACCCTTAAGAACCTAATCTTAGCAATGATATGATATGTTGGGTATAGGGTATAAAGCTTAAACTCATAATTTAGGTTAAGTTAAACAGTCAGTAAGACAACACAAATAAAGTACACTGTTAAACTCTCTATGCCATATTACTCCATAAAGATGAACTCAACGCGTTCTAAAATTAAAGGCTAAGCAAACCAAAACATAGACTAAGTAAATTACTTAGTATATCTGTTATATTATAATAGGACTGAAGGTAAAACGGGGAAAAGTAACAATAATAGAATATCAGTTTTTCATATGAAGCATAGAATAGGCATTATCTTTAATAAGTAAGAACTATTAGAATTAGAAAAGTGAAATAAATTATACTTCTTATTTAAGGAGTTATGATAGCAAGCATATCAGTCAAATGCTATTCTTAATATATTCTATCAATGTAATAACAGTAGTGAACTAAATACTTCACCAACCAGAAGTTTAGTGATAACAAACCTGATTAAGACTAGAATAATTTCAGGCAATATAATGTGTAAACATCAGGTTCATTACCAACTATGTAGTTACAACAAAGCCTCAACCAACCTCACAACGAACATCAACAGCAAGATACTGAGAACGAGGTCTGAGTATGATGGCATCTGAAAGGTGCCACTCACTCACAACAAAAACTAAACCACGTGCCACTCCGGGCACATCTAATCCCCACGAATTAATCACCTCGCAAGTTAAGCATTAGCAAAATAAACGTTGCTTGTATGAAGCTTATGTCCCAATTAGGTCACTTGATTAAGCCAAGAATACTTGCAATCCCGATCTGGAATTATTAGTATTATAGTAAATAGGCCTAACAGTTAGGCGCATCTAATTGCTCCGCAAGTCTACTCGAGTACATCGTGTAATTTATTGTCACTATCACTACAAATTTACTTTAAATTTGTAAACCTCTTGTAACTATTAACTAACATTATTGGAAGTGTGATGGGAAAACCAGACAAGAAGTTTAACAATCATAAACATAGTTTGTTTTATTTTGGACAAAATAGAAGGTAAATACATAATTAAAGCAAAATACAACAATATGGCGTGAAGCGCTTCTCCTCTCAGATTTAAATAACTCTACTGAGATAAAGGAATTAATTGACATTACAATATCTGAACATAAAAAAGGGAAACATATAGTTATATTCTGGTTGTCAGTTCAACAGTAATATTTAATCGCCATCATGGAAATATATGGTTCCTACTATGGTTCCTTCGGTTATGGCATTAAACGCAAGCAACGATACTACATTGCAACTCTTAGCATACATCTAAATTTAGGCAATAAAAAGATAAATATTTATGCGCCTTTAGATCTAAAGAAATTCAACATAACGTTGAACCAAAACAATAGATAGAATAAGACGTTAGGCCAAGCCTCAACTCTAACACCTAAGTGCCCTGTGCTCTCAGATAAATAGATAACTAAATAATCCCACATACACTCAATATGCAAACTAGAAAGGACGGGTGGTAAGCCCAAGACGCCGATTACGCCGAAGCGTGACCTAAAATATATACATGAAATTAAATATACATTACGTATGTATAACAAAATGAAATAGTACAATTAGAATTAATTAAACTTCGTACAAAGAGAGAGAATGCAAGCGCATTCGCATTGACCTGCACGCAACATTTCATAATTCTAAGTTTAAATAATTATAAGTCCCAAACAATAATTTAGACAAGATGTCCCCCATTATGCCGAAAATTGATATTTTGAATATTAAATAAATCACGGCCCCTAGTCGCCGTCCTCACCAAGCTCAGTCGATGGTATAATAAGCGACTATTCAAAATCGTGATCACTATATATACATTATTGTATCCACAGAGAGCCGGGGCAAGGGAAGCGGGGAAGACGATAGAACAAACATAACAGCAAGGAATGCGTCTGGCAGCAGCAAGAATATTCCAGATTGTCCTAGCGGTGGAAGTGATAACTTCATCTGGCCACGTGGAACCTCAATCGTTTCCGGCCGGCCGTGGATTGAGTCCCGAGCAGACAGTTGGTTTAAGGCTTCCGCTCAGTCAGTTGTGCCAGTTGGAGAGTGGAGGTCAGAGCTCGTGCTTTGGTGTTGGAGATTGTGTTGTAGCTCATCACGGGTGGCGGTGAGTGTTGGCCCATTTGATATAACGTCAACTTGTAACTCGTTATAAATTAATAAACCATACTACTGATTACTTTATGGTCCCATTAGGGATAGAGAATAAACTAAATAATTTCAACTACATTATAATTAACAAAAGGATGAAAAAATTAATTATTTCCTAAGTCCATAACTATGAATTAACTATAGGTTCAAATGTTCAAATATTTCATTAGAAATTCCTTCATCTGGGAAGAGCGGGTGTGACAGTCGGGTCTACCATCTTAAAAGTTAGTTGGTTAACAACTCAGTAATTTCCTTGTAGATCACGCAGCGCTAAAAATAGAAAACACCTAGCAACGTCGATACACACGTGTATATATATATATATATATATCAGAACTAGCACAAGAAATAAGGAGAGGATAAGTGGAGGGGGAAAGCCTGAAGACCAGGGGAGATTTTAAATCGATGATCAAGGCGATGGTTGACTAACGCGCATGTGTTCGTGTCTCAAAAGTCCAGAACACAGCGCCTAAATTTCTTAGAAGTTGGGCAGGTCAAACGGAATTGTTGATAGGTTGAAGCCTGATATATTCCTTCTGCGGTGAAAGTGACGCTCGTGGCTTGGTAAGTCAAAAGCAATAGTCACGAAGTGTTTATAACGTATGTTATTTTCCAGAAATCTTAAGAATAAAGCGTGTTAGTATGCGAGGGCTAAAAGCAATTAGCCCATCACACTCGCTAGTAACTAAACTGATTCAACGGGCTCTTTCCATAACATTTATATTTTGGGTCACTTTGATCTTTTGAAGTTTATCTATCTGATCACCTCCTGATGGCGTTGTTTGGTTACTTAAGCGCATATTTAGTATCTTGTTTCTGGGCCACTAGTTATACGCTTGTTTGTAATTCTACTTGTCTCAATACCACTAGATGGCCAGGATATATTATCATAATTATTGAATTTTGGACTTTTGCTACCCCATTTATCTTTTTTGGGGTCACTTTAATATATCATAGTTTATATTTATGTAAGTTTGTCACGTGATGATCTGTTTATATTATATCAAAAGTTAATTATTTAATGGTTTTTCAATCACATTTAACTAGTTGAGGTATATTTGATGAATTAATGTTAATTGGTTAAAGTGTCATTATAAGACGTTGATTGTTTCATAGCCATATTTTTTAATTTTGTAGGTGACCTGGCGGTCTAAGGGTAAGGTGTCAGACTTCTGTGCTGGCGGCTGGGGTTCAATCCTATATATATATGGTCCCGGCATATATTTATCTCATTACCAAACCCTTCCTTCACCTCTAACAAGTCATCTTGTGAATGTGGGGAATGCCAGGCCTCCACCGTGGTTCGGATTCCACGTTAAACTGTAGGTCCTCCATTTCATCTCACAATCACCCTACCATTACACATTAGCGTAAGTGCGTATAACCCGAACGGGTAGTAAGAAGCGGTGCTAATAATAATAATAATAATAATAAATTTGTTGACAGATTTTAGCCCCTTGCTTTATGGTAATTTAACTTGTATGTAGGCCCATTGTGGTAAATATATTGGTATTGTAACGTAACTTATCTCATGTACTCGAGGAGGAATGTCCAAATGTTAGCTTTAACTCTTAGCCAATAGGCAGTGGTGGCACCTGTTTGCTGTAAAACTAATCTAGTAACTTATGTGTGGTTAATGTTATCTGCCGAGCCTTTCACTAGGATGATTGCAAGTCCAAATATTTAATTGTACTATTTAATTGTTTGTTTTTTAAAATCTAAATGTCTTTATTCTTGCTGTCAAAGTTAAGGTGCTACTACTTGTGTTACACTTAAACAGCTCACAAAGATCATAACCAAGGAATATTTTAAATTTAAAAGAGATAGCTAAATAAAATAGATCTTAAAAACTAAACAATTATTAGAAAATACATTTTGATTCCACATCCCATACACAAATATTGTTACATGATACATTTTTACAATTTTTACCTCATTCATAGAACATTATTATTCACTAAATTAAAAAATAATCCATACTACAAAATTCATATCGATGTGTTTCATTACAAACAATTAATTTTAGACAAAGACACACACACATTTATCCAGTTTAGCTTCTCAGCTACTCAAGACCAAAAGTTCAAGGCTACGTTTTTATTTTAATGAGTGCATATAGTTCTTTTTTGAAAGCAGTTAGCGTAGTCAAATGCCTAGTGGTAGTAGGTAGTATTAGGATTAATAAGCCATGAAACGAAATCACACACGCATTGGCATGGTGTAAACAGTGTATTTAATATAATGTATGCCAGAAAACAACTGACCAGTAAACAGACCAACGAACTACTAGCAGTAAGATACAGTTACAGGGAGTATGCTATAGAGATAGCCAACATAACACAAACTTTGCAGAGTTGCCAATACAACCATATCAATACCTCCTCTCAATTCTGCAAAGATTAAGACAAAGAAGAAAAAAAAAAAATCAAATATAATAAGGTAAAAGCCTAATCAACAAACTTTTGTATTCCAATACTTATTCACAAATTCTAATCAAATTTCTGTAACATTTAATAGATTTCTAAAGTACTCAAATTTCCTTATTGCTAATCCTTTTGTCATCATGTCTGCTACTTGTTCATCAGTAGCTACATACTGTAATTTAAAATCACCACTACTAATTAAGTCTCTTACAAAGTGATGCCTCACATCAATATGTTTGGACCTCTTCGTCTCATAGGTTTGTGCCATTTTCATACAAGATTGGTTGTCTTCAAAGACAATAACTGGCTTTACACAATCAAGACATTCATCAAATAACTGGATTAAAAACTTGCATTCAGACATTCCAGCAGAAAGAGCCAGATACTCAGCTTCACTACTAGAGAGAGCCACAACATTTTGTTTTTTGGAACACCATGACACAACATTATCGTTTAATTTAACAACAAAACCTGTAACACTTTTCCTATCAATAGGATCACTAGCATAGTCTGAATCAACAAAAGCTTTAACATTTATATCTGCACAAATATTATTTTTAACATACTTCAAACCAAAATTACTAGTATATTTAAGATAACGAATAACATTCTTAAGATAATTCCAATGAGTTTCATTATAACAATTTTGAAACCTTCCAAAATAAGATACTGCAAAACAAAGATCTGGCCTTGACCCTAGCATCATATACATTAAACTACCAATCAATTCTTTATATGGAACTTTATAACTTTTTCCCTCTGAGACCTTTTGTAAATTCAATTTTGGTTGTACTGGTATTTTTGAAATTTTACAATCATTCATCCTAAAATGATTTACAATTTTGTCAATAAGATTCTTTTGACTAATCAATATATTATCCTCTTTCTTTTCAATTTCAAGACCTAAAAATATCAATCTACCATCAGAAGTTAAATCCCTAATGTCAAGAGAATCCATTAACTTACCCTTTACACTATTAACATCATCAATTGAGCTTGAGAAAATAATAAAATCATCAACCCAAATCAAAATATATGTAGAATCATTAAAGTATAAGCATGGATCAACCTTAGATCTTAGAAAATTTAACTCACTCAACAATCGGTTAACACTGTCGTTCCAGCACTTTGGGCTTTGTCTCAAACCATATAAGGCTTTCACCACTTTACACACTTCACCGTTTTTTGTGCGTAAGCCATCAGGAGGGTAAAGATACACAACTTCTTTTAATTCACTTTTTAGAAAAGCAGATTTTACATCTACCTGATGAATGAATAAATCACGCTGAACAGCAACAGCCAATAGTGTTCTAAGTGTCACCAACCGAGCTACCGGAGAATAAACATTTTCCTCCTCCAAAGTAGGTTGCTGGTAACCTTTAGCTACCAAGCGGGCTTTCTTCTGAGCTACACCATCAATTGTCTTCTCAGTAAACACCCATCGAGATTCAATTATGGATACATCAGGTGGAGGCTGTACCAATTCCCATGTATTATTGCTCTTAAGAGACTCTAACTCTCTTTCAATAGCCTCCTTCCAACCATCATCTTGTTGAACAGCATCTTGATAGGACATAGGAGTTTCAAATGGAAGATAACCAGCACTGAGAGCCATAGCCATCCCGACTTCATAATCTTCAAGATGTTTTGGCATTTTACTCACTCTTTTACTGTGTCTTCTTTCAGGAACTTCAATCGTTTTAATATCAGAGTTATCAGGATCAGGTCCTTTTGTCTTCAAATCCATTTGATCTTGGATATACTCTTCTACATCTGAATTTTCCGAGTCATGATTTTCAACATCTTTAGTTACAATCTTGCTCTCATCAAAGACGATAGATCGAGCAGTGGCAACCCTTTTACTTACAGGATCCCACAATCGATAGCCATTATGACAATACCCTATCATAATTAATTTTCTTGAACGAGCGTTTAATTTCCCAGAACGATCTTCTTTGGGAATGTGTGCGTAAGCTGTGCAACCAAAAACTCTAATTTTACTCAAATCAGTCTTATAACCATACCATTTTTCTGCAGGGGTTACATCTCTGTGTAACACAGATGTAGGAGTTCTATTAAGCAAATAAACAGCTGATAATACTGCTTCTCCCCACATGTCTTTATCTAAACCTGAGTCAAATATTAGGCACCTAGCTTTATCTAAAATAGTTCTATTGAGGCGTTCACTTACTGAATTTTGTTCTGGATTTCTTGGAATAGTGTACATTACATTAATACCTTTAGCTTCACACAAGTTTTTAAAGTCACTGGAAATATATTCCCCACCATTATCACAACGCAAATTCTCAATTCTTCTATTAAATTTAGCTTCAACCATAGAAATGTACTTTCTGAAGCATTCTTCAACTTCACTTTTCCTCTCAAGTAAATAAACCACTGTAAAATGACTAAAATGATCAATAAATGAAACAAAATAGTTTTTACCGTCATGTGTAGTCGGGGTTATTTTGCCACACACATTTGATGAAACAAATTGCAAGATTCTTTTTGCTTTTCTTTCTTCTGGTACACATTTCAAAAATGGTGCTCTTGTTTGTTTACCCTGAAGACAAACCTCACATAACTTACTACAAGGAAACTTAGACGAATGTCCCATCCTTCTGTGCCACAAGTCTGAAGAATTATCCACAAGATTTACTTCACTTGAATTCAAATTCATAGTGACAAAATACAGATTGTCGATAAGATTCCCTTTCAGAACAAGTTTGTCATTCTTCAGAATAGTTACACATTTATTATGAAAAATAACCTTTAAGTTATTTTCTTCGAGCCTTTTAACAGAGAGCAGGTTATGGGACAAACTGTCACACGCCAACACCTTATGCATTGTTACACCAATACCGTTGCTAGTTAACAAACGTAGATTACCACATCTATCAGAGTTAACTATTTCACCAACTTTAGCCACACTAATTCGTGAAGAGATTTCCTGAACATCAAATAAATACTTCGCATATTCAGCTTGAATTAGATGGTTTGTTGCCCCACTGTCAACAACAAAATTAATACTATTATGATTATTTGACATTCCACAACTTAACTCAGTGTTACCATCAGAGTCTGATACCAAAAATGAAACTTCTTTTTCTGAATTTCCAGCAAAATTGTTTCTATTTGGACATTGTGAACGCATGTGTCCTTTCTGATTACAGGCATAGCACTTACCGGTAAATAATTTAGGTTTAATCACCCTATTTGGTTTCCACAAATTATCATTCCGTTGACCAAACGTATTTGCACGATTCTTTTTAAACTTATTATGCCCTATAAAAGCATGGCTTTGTGCACTTGAAACACTGGAACTACGACCTTTTAAATTACGTTCTTCTTCAGATAAAAGCTTATTTTTTACAAAGTCTAACGTAACTGCACTTGTATTAGACGTAAATAAAATGTCAATAGAAGTCACAACTGGTAAATACCGTTCAGGCATAGCTGCCAACAGTTGAGTAATACACTCTTGTTCTTCAATAGTACCTCCAGAATTCCTCAATTCAGCTACTGTTTTATCAAATTCGATGATAAATTCATTCAAGCTTGATTTACCTTCAAAATACATGTTTCTTAATTTTTTCTGAAGTTCAATACGATTCATTATGCCCATTTTAACATATGTAGACTTCAAAGACGTAATCATTACTTTAGCAGTACTTGCATTTTTTATTTGTTCCAAAACATTATCAGCCACGCATTGCACAATCAAATCCTTGGCCTTAGCGTCTTTCATCAAAAAGTTATCTTTAACTTTTGAATCCGCCAATACATCTGGTGGGTCAACAGTTAGCATTTCTAGCACGGCATTCCTTTCCAAAAGTCTCTCCAGACGATATAACCAGTTTCCAAAACCACTACCATCAAAAGATTTTAATCCTGGATGCGTGTAGGATACAGATGCCACCGCCATGTTGAATTTGATTCAAAAACTTTGGTCACCGTTACACCGTTTTCCACGAATCATACAATTACAAATATTAATAAACACTGACACTTTCTGGGCCCGTAACCTATTAGGATTAATAAGCCATGAAACGAAATCACACACGCATTGGCATAGTGTAAACAGTGTATTTAATATAATGTATGCCAGAAAACAACTGACCAGTAAACAGACCAACGAACTACTAGCAATAAGATACACTTACAGGGAGTATGATATAGAGATAGCCAACATAACACAAACTTTGCAGAGTTGCCAATACAACTATATCAATAGGTAGCTCATTCGATGCCCGAGATGTCGCTACAATAAAGGACTGAGAGTAGGACCGGGATTTATGTAAGGGTATACAGAGAACGAAATAATTGCTAGCACGTGTATTAAGCCGATGTTGTTTTTTCATTAACTGAAAACGCGATGAGAGATACTCTAGGGATGATGAGTTAAGAATTTGGAAAGCTAAAGTAAGAGAGTTAAATGAACGTTGTTCTTTTAGTCGTAATCATTCCAGTTTTCTAACTATGGTGTTATGTGGTCGAACATTTTTAGATTGTAAATGAATGGACACATTGGTTTTGTAAGCGTTGGCGTCGTTTAGTTAGTGCCTTTGTTAGGTCATTGTAGACATGTTTACGTCTTTTGAGAGTGTGTAGATATATATTAATTTTTTTTGCAAATGTTGGTCACATGATCCACTCAAGTAAATTTTTTGTTCATTATTACGCCTAAATTCCTTGCATGCAAAGTTAGTGGGAATATAGTATAATTCAATATATCTGGAATAAAAGAGCGATTTCTATTAGACAAAAGTCTATGTGAGCCGATATTCATTGACTATCAATTATTGGGGTTAATCCTTATACTGTTATTAACAGACCATTCCCAAATTGATTTCAAATCCACATTTATTTTATCAACAGTTGAAAATAAATTAATAACAGTGTCAGAAAAATAGAATTATTATAGATCATCTGCTTATAGGTGATGCATACAATAAGATAGATAATAAGGTAGGGCATTACATATTCCTTCTAGAAGCAGATTGAATTATTTATATATTTTATAAATTACATTTTGATATAATAAGTTCTAGTCTTAGCCTTAACTGAGCCGATGCACACTCCCCCCAATTCTCTCTTCCATTGCTTGTTTGTACTTATCTGTGTTTTTTTGTTACTAGGCGAGTTTTAGCGATCGACTTGGTTACGTCTTAGTATCGAGGGTTTACGACCAAATGGTTCTGACCATGTTGGAGCACGAAAACGATTTTGAGATGTTTTTCTTAAACAAAAATGGTGGTTTGGATCTTATAGCAAGCTCCGGTAGCGATTCGCCTACCTGCCTAGTTCGATTTTGGAACTGTAATTTATCAAGTTCTGTTCTTTCACGTGGATTAAATTTGTACCCTAACCGCTCCACTAATGTTGCCCATACCTTTCTCTCGCTATCCGGCAGATCCCTGTACACACTCAAAGCTACCCCCAAGAGGAACATACCCTTGAAAAAACTTTTTTTCATCACTCCAACCATTGATTTCTGCCGCCATTTGGAACTGAAATAGCCACTCACACCAATCACCAGAACCCGTGTATACAGTTGGTTTTGCACACAGTTCTGCTATTTTATTTGAGTCCACAATAACCGCCACTGACACCAATTGTAACGTGTTTTACTATTTACAAATTTTATATATAGGCTATATTTACACTTGAGCTGGTAGACAAGCAAACAAGAGGAGAGTGTAGATTCAGTGGTGACCCAACCCTGATGAACTACCTATTCGAAAGAGCACGAATAAATGGTCGTTTTTGTATAGAGCATTTTGTCTCAACTCCCTCTACTTCCACCGTCATCTTTTACCTCCCACCGCGACTTTATCCCTACTTCCCACCCGTGTTGCCGGGACTCCTTCCTTCTACCTCCCCACCCTTCCCACCTGGTTGTCTTCTTCACCAGTGACTTCACGAGATGGTTTACACACACCGCTCCAGCAAGACCCACCGACAGAAGACCCTGAAGAGGACATCGGTGACCAAGCAAATCTCCACCCGCAGGCCCATTTTCTACTATCCCGATTGCAACACTCAGACCCCCGAACATCCCCACTCTGCTCCAACATCTTCCAAGAGTCCCTACCCCTGAGTCCTCTAATTCTTATCCTAATCTTCCCCTCTCACCAACCACCTGACCCCCACCCATTCCAATTTCTCTTTAAGCCCTGAGGGCTATGATTTGCATACCCTAGCGAGCCCACAACCCACCTACGTTTTCTCCCCCATCTCCCTTCATTATCCTCACCCACTAGACCCGTGTCTATCAACGAACGTCGCCCGGAGACTGCACTTCAACTAGACGCAACCAGTTACCCCCGAAGCTGCAGCGAGGGATAATAAGTCACTATTCAAATATTTAAAAAGGTCATAAAAATGTTAATTCAAAACGTAGTCCACAATAAAAATAAATGAATACTTCACCTGTGTAGTCCACACAAGCTGCCACATATCCCGCGCACGACACACCACATACTCCACGTCACACAAATACTAAATTCACTGGATGCACCGACCCATTCACTGAACACGCTGATTGAGAGCTAAGAACTGAGCACCCCCGACAGTGTATATATAGAGGTGGTCGGTCACAGCCAAAGGTCTGGAATCCTCCATTTCCAGAATATTGTGCTGGAATAGAAATATAACCCAGACGTGTGCCATTTACTCCTCCAGCCAAGCCAGATTGCCGCTGCATACATGCTAAATTAGGAGGGAAATAGGGAGAATAAAGAGGGCAGTTATGGTAGACTGCGAGAAGCGCGCCAGTCCGACTGTAGACACTAATATATTTCTTTGGTATTTGATCCATGGTAGATATTGTGTTGGGTTTGAAGTTGCCCTATGTAAATGCTCCCCTTGGTAGATGATCAAATTCCTACACTCAACTTTACCCTATTTTTGGCATGGTTATAAAATATATTTAAAAAATACTTTTTTTCTGGTCCCTTATTTATTTTATACAAAAATTAATGTAACACTGGCAGCATAGTATTGCAAAAAATGACTGAAAATAAGTGATTGTTGGTACCGCATAAACCACTGGCTGGTTTACCAATTACAACTGGTAGGCAGTGTTGCAAATACTGCAAGAAAAAATTAGCTTATATGGTTGTAAAAGAGATTGAAATAAAAGTTTTCAATCCTTAGCTGGTGTTTAACATTAATTAAGAATTGTTTCACGCACCCCAGGTTGGTAACCACTGCTAACCTGATTTAATGACAAAGTCTCCTCGCCTTCTCATTTGGATTCAGAGTTTATCCACCTTTCCATATATTTTGCGTAAGTTTTGTTCCTGAAAAGAATGTTCCAAGTCTAGACTGTTTGAAATTTACTACTAGAACTAGTTCAAGGACACGGGATTTTGAAGATGCATTTATGGAATACCTGGAACTAAACCCCTGGTGTACAAGACTGGTATTTAAGCCCAAATCTTCCGAATCATACCCTGTATCCGAATAGTCAAGTACACTTGACTTTATGCAGTCTTGATGATTTTACACTTCTCGCGGTTTTCATCTTTTCTATGGTTTTCATAGCGAAGACTGCATCAAACTATTCGAACGGCAACATACTTGGGCCCGCAGTGCTGCTTCCTACCGAATAATTTAGAAACTATGTAAACGCCATCTATCAGCCCTAATGAAAACTAATACGAATATTTGAGATTGGCACCATTTTAAACAGACCTAAGATCATTGCGTTGATATTTCTCGTAGCAGGTTCAACTTAAGCATGCTGAGAAACAATAATTTAATACTTATGGTGATCATTAATGGAAGGCGTAGATTACTCGGTCAGATTCTGGAAATACTGCACCTTATATTATTAAGAATGATTGCAATCCAGCAACAATATGTAAGTGCAATTTTTTTAAATTTTTACATTTTACCTTTGTTAAACTATAAACAGGTTGATTGGTTAATATAAGATATTTATAAAATGTTCACTTAAACAAGTTTATAACCTTTATTAGTTGATTCTAATCACAATCACAATTTTAAATATAGGCAATAGAATAATGTAAACGTTAGTCGGTGCTCTAGCAGACGAAACTATAATACTAAAACAATTGCCAGTCAAACACCACATGGCTCGTAGCTTTCGTATCCATGGTTACCAACGCCACAAGAAGACTGCATCGGTCTGGTCCGCGACTATTCGGACAGATCTACACTTGGTCACGTGATTGCCAATGCAGCTATCAATGCCATGAGCCAACGTGACATCGCATAAGTAGACTATTCGGATACAGCCATAGTCAAGCAGGTTTGTGTCTATTTTATTTTTATCACCATACCTTACAATCTATTCAGGCTATATGCACATATACTAATTACGCTAATGAGTTTAGGGATGAGGAAGTTGAATTTTGAGGAAGTGTACCCACATTTGTGTGAAGATAGAGTGGAAAACTATTTTAGAAAAAAACATCAGTACACCTTACCAAGGCTGTATCCGAATAGTCAAGTACACTTGACTTGATGCAGTCTTGATAATTTTACACTTCTTGTGGTTTTCATAGTGAAGACTGCATCAAACTATTCGAACGGCAACACACTTGGGCCCGCAGAGCTGCTTCCTACCGAATAATTTGTGTAAGTCTGTGCTCAACAGACGAAACGATAATACTAAAACAAATTGCCAGTCAAACACCGCATGGCTCGTAGCTTTCGTATCCATGGTTACCAAGACCTCGAGAAAACTGCATCGGTCTAGTTCGCGACTATTTGGACAGATCTACACTTGGTCACGTGATTGCCAATGCAGCTATCAACGCCACAAGCCAACACGACGTCGCATAAGTAGACTATTCGGATACAACCACAGATTCAAAACCCAATCTCTCTGTCAACGGTAGTCTAGTACAACACGAGAGGGGCGCCTTAAAACATGCAGCCACCAAACAGGTTGTGTCCTTTTTAAACTTTTTAATTATAACCAGTTTTTTCTTTCATCGTGTCTTAGTGTCCATTCAGGTTCTATGCATATGTTAATTGTACTAAGAGAATAGGGACTAGGAAGGTAGAATTTAATAGTAGATGTACCTGAATTTGTATGAATGGTGAGTGAGACACCATTTAGTAAAAAAAAAAAAACCTCTCAGTACACCTGACCAGGTTTCAAACCCCTATCTCCTCATTACTGGCAATTCATACTCATGAATGTGACATGTTGTACCATGTTACACCCAATGAGAGTAAATTGTTATTTACATATCATACAGTAATACGTAATCATGCCATGCACTGCACTGTGTATATAGTTCAAAAACAATAACTCTGTACTTATTCCATCATCATTACCTCATAAAGCGAAAAGAGGTTTTCCTTATAGAGTTATATCACTATACATTCACATACAATGTCCTTTTCATGTGTTTGTGCTTTATGTTACACCTTTTAATTGTTCCTATCTATGTGTCCTATCATTCTTTACCATTTTTCTTTTTCTCCTCTTTTGTGTTTTTTGGTTTTCTCTTTTAAGAAGTTGCGTTGCGCGTTTCACACTCGTCCCTGATGAGTTCCGATAGAATGAAACCTAGGTCAGGGGATTGGGCGGTGACGATCAATTTTCTTTAAGAGACATCCATTACCTCTTTGTCCATTGGCAGCAGTGTAAAGTGTGAACTGTGTTGTTCTTTTCATTGTAAAGGCCATATTGTGTTTGTCCCCCTTTTATATGTTTCTATCCACCTATCCTATACCTTCTTCCAAATATAATACAATTATTCCATCATCACTAACTTCCCCCGCACTCCGCTATCCTTGTATACCCTCTTCATTCCAACAACATCCATATACCGAGTCATACATGCTCTTTTATTCTTAAAACTCTTCATCAGGGAGTCGAACAGGAACCAGAACCAATAACCAAAGTTAAGTTATTTTTAAGGAACCGGAATCAGAACCCTAAAAACACTATTCTGAAAAATCGGAATCGTTAAATAATTTTAGGTTCATAAAGGTTCTTTAAGGCTCCCAGTTTTACAGAAATGTATATAATTTTGATTAAGTTGGACACATTTTTTTTTAGATCAATTTAATTTTGAAATGTTTTTTCTCTTTTCTCAGTAAGTTTTGAAAGGGCTTGATATATTTTAGTTTACTACTTTGTTTGAAATCACTTTTATAAGGTGACTAGAAAAGAGTTAATGAGCCCTTAGCAATACACTAATGAGTTTAAATTCCATAGGAATGTCACAACTGTCGCATTGTTATCTGTTTTCTCACTTTAATGTTCAAGCTA
Source organism: Timema shepardi (assembly GCA_902151425.1). Classification (NCBI taxonomy): domain Eukaryota; kingdom Metazoa; phylum Arthropoda; class Insecta; order Phasmatodea; family Timematidae; genus Timema; species Timema shepardi. The sequence goes on along the minus strand of CABFVX010002158.1, from coordinate 63,746 downwards.
GAGTTTTAAGAAGATGTATTTAGCTTTGATGGACAGCAGATAGTACCACATAGGGACAAGCAGTCCAAGCTTATTGTACTAGTACTTCCTGGAAGTGAAAACTGATAATCTGGTGGTTGGCTGAACAGCTATTAGAGGGAAAAGGGAGATGGAGGGTGGCAAAATGCAAACTTTAAATTAGGAAGTAGCTCAGTGAATGTGTTCCTTGTGTACAGTGCAAAGGTGATTATTTGTTGTTGTTAGTAAGTGGTTTGAATAAAATTATTGATGGGGCGTGTTAAAGAAAACCCAGTTCGGAAGATTTTGACTATTAAATTGACGGTGATAGATCAAGATGTAAATTAGAAGGATGCACTAGTGTTATTAAGGTATGTTATAGTATTTTTTTATATCAAACAATACTTTTGATCTAGAGCATTATTTTTAAAGTGGTTTTCTATCCTTCCATAGGTGACCTGGTGGTCTAGGGGTAAGGTGTCAGGCTTCTATGCTGGCGGCCGGGGTTCGATCCTCGGTCCCGGCAAAGATTTATTTGATTACCAAACCCTTCCTTCACCTCTGACAAGACTCCATTACACATTAGCGTAAGTGCGTATAACCCGAACGGGTAGTAAGACGCGGTGCTAATAATAATAATAATAATAATAATAATATCCTTCCTCATTCATTAAAAAAAACCATTATCGAAGTTAGTACATTACCGTAGCCTGAACGGATAGAAAGATGATGCGCTAACAAGGGATTTTTTAATTAAAGAACCAGAACACTATCAGGAACCGAAAAGAACCAGAACATTTAAAATGTTTGTTTAGAGAACAGAAACCAGAACCGATAAAAATTTCAGTTCGACTCCCGGTTATTAATGTTTCTTTTTTTCACACATTTGTCTACAATAGTTAGCCACATCTTACCCGTCATTTGATAGAAACTCACCGTCCCAAAAAGCCCAAACCAATGCAAGATGCCTCTCTCACATTGTTATTTAACATCTAGAGATCAAAGAAAGGTATTTTACTGCCAAAGTAAGAGTAAATTACACAATAAGTAGAATGGTTTCTCGCAATCAATAGATTTTATTGTTCAGTATTAAATATCCTGAGTTGACAAGTGGTACAGGAAATGTCACATTATATTTCTCATGGCTGTAAAAATTGTCATCTTCACTGAAGCTTTAGTTGTACACAGAATTTTACAAAGGACTTAAAGTAATGAAAAAACTCTATAGTCTTTAAAAAAACCATTGAAGTAGTTTCAAAAGTACTTTAGTTTGTCTTTGGCATAGTTACATATTCTTAACTTCATACATGTATCCATTATTTAGTTAATTGGCAGTCATTCATTATCACTCATATATCACAATAAGAACTACACTACTCAGAACAATGTTCACACACTTTTTAAATATTTAAATAAGTTGCTTTTTTTTATTATTGCAACTAATTCGCATTACAAAAAACATCGATTTATTCCAAGTCAATCTAGAATGGAATAGTTATTTGCTAATTAATAAATTTTTAAATTGAAAGATTAGCGATGGAAGATAACATAATAAAGCTAAAAAGTTATTCAACATTACTTTTTTTGTTGTTGAAAAAATGTACTTATTTTTACTATGCCCCAAGTAACTAGTACCTGCTTTAGTTCACTAGATATTATGTTAGCCACCAACACACAGATCCAAGAATTGTACACATATCAATCAACATTCTTTTCAGTTATGATTTTTTTCAATAATATTATAAATGTATTTTCTGTCAACAGTAACATATGTTTGACTTAAGGTAATTTTATACATGCGAAACAATGAACAATAAATACAAGCGAGCAAACTTTTAACTAAATATACATGATTTGTCAAGTTGGGCTTGTATCGTCAGTGAAAAAACACTTTTAAAATAATCTAACCCTTTGAATAACCTTCGCTGGGCTATGCACCCAATGGCAATTGATCATTTCCTCTTTATTTAAGTTTTGATTTAGTGTTTATTTAATTGAGTGTTTTATTTTATTTTATTGAAACTCTAGAACACTTTTAGTTGATTGTTTAAAACTTGCTTTTAGTTAATAAACCCATTTAAATATGAACCACACTTTACATTCCAAAACAAATTAAAATAAACTTGTAACTTACTTATATAAATTAATCCAAGATTATATTGTTTTTCTTTTAACATACTCAAAACCATTAAAAACAAAATTTCCAAATTCAAGCTATTAAATTCTCTTAACATTTCACTAAGCATTTGGTTACTTGTAAATTTAAATTAAAAAAAATGTGGGTAAATTATACCAAACTGGACTATGCACATTTAATTTTGCTAATAGTTTATGGATGAGGAAGGTAGGATGTAAATTAAATGTACCAGAAATTGTGTGGAGGGAGGCTGGCAGATCTCATTTAGGAAAAACCACCTCACTACTATTGTCTAACATTTGACTGCACTACGTGTCACTGCCAAACAAGACTAAACAAACATGGTGTTTATTTAGACTGTGTCAACCACAATGCTGGTCAAAAGGTTGACAGATTATTAACAACTTAAACAATTTAGCATAAAGAGAATATTGTTTTCAAAGGGATTCAAATTTAGTTTGTTAAAAGTTGGCTCGGCAAAAGTTTTGTAATTCAAGTGAAGAATAATAAGCGTTATTTTTCTTCGTTAAAGATAATTTATACAAGTAATGGCTATATTGAGCAATAAATAAATACCCTCATTATTTTGAGATAAAATAGAAATACAATTTTTGGTTAACAACCTGAATAGCCTCTTTCTTATTAACTCTTTGTATATATCCACTATTTACTTTAAAATAAATAAATTGAATGTTGAATCAAAATAAATATTTTTAAAATGTATCCTTAGGTTGTGTTTTAAATATATATTTCAAATTTGTCTTTTCACTAGAGTTCAATCAAATTTTTTTATAGCAATTTTTTTTCCTACCAAAAATTAAAATGTTGGCCATGGTTTGTATGGATATGAATTAATTTGAGAATTTGAGTTTGAATGTTAAATTTATGTTTGATGAATGGTGAAGAGACACGGTAGGAGGTGTGAGCAATAAGTTTCTTAGTGGATACTCCCCTCCCCTCTAACCCCAAAAACTACACTATCACATCTTGGTGTGCTGGGGTCGATGAATAGACATTCATCAAGTACCAAATCGCAACATATAAGGGTTGAGTTTCAAACTTAACAGGATGGATATGAACACTTTTAACCATAAGAAACTATTAGTTTTTAGCTCTGAGATCTCGTGGAATGATCGTTCACGAGTGAAACTTGATGGTTTTCTATAAAACACAAAATAGTTACATTAACAAATTGGTAAAAATCTTAACAAAAACAACTCCTAATCACTCGTATTTTACTTGCTTTGGTGACATGTGGAAACTAACCAATTTTGACCGCACTAAAAATGTAGTGTTTAAGAATATCAAAGTTATAAATAAGGGGTCCCTTTTCATTCCCTTTCTTAATAACCTTGCCTATGCAACTGATTAAAATAATAGCATCAGTATGAATTACACACACAATTTTTAATTGTTACTACATATGAAATATGTTTCTTATCAAGAGTTGGCAAGATCAAACATTTTAACCAGATCAGAATGTGTATTTTCTTGTTGCTCTTTTGATAGTCAAAGTGCATATAACCCAAACAGTCTATATAATGTATAAATAAAAATAGTCAAAGAAGAAAAATTTGTGATTAAATGTGACATGAGTTTTTGTCAAGGAAAGCCGCGTAAAGTGTAGTACGTGTGTAGCAGGTTCAGTTTGGAGCTGCTTAATTCAAAATAAGAACTCGCATACCATCAAACCTTGTATGCCACAAACAATTATTTTTCTATTACAACTTTTCAAAAAAATAAGAAAAAAGCTATTCATATTAAAAAGGCAAGAATCTTTCAAAATATAAATAAAATTACAAAAATAAATTAAACCATAAACTATCGCAAATTTTTTTTTTACTATACATGATCTAGGCCCTATATATTTTGTAGGACATCATTAACTGATAGAAACATTTAACTGTTTCGTGCACAAATAAAATAAACCTCAAGAAAGAAGAGGTTATTTGTCCTAGTTTTTCACTAATTTTAATGTACATAATTATTTACTTGTTCCCATTATTTACAATACTGCAATGTGTTATATAGAAAATATTTATTAGTCAATTATACTACCAATAAACAATTTTAGTTTGGATTCACTCTTCACACTTAACATCAGTATTTTTATACACAGTGAATAATATTTACTAATAATTGATGGTAAATTGTGTGAATGTTATTTACAACTTGCATGTGAGTGACTCACCGAATGGTTGTTCAACTTGAATGCAAGATAACAGGCCCTTAGTTCCAAATCCTCACAATGTTAAGAATTGTTCGGAAGAATCAAAACAATTGAACAGTGTAAAGAGAACACACCCAAAGAGTGAGGCTTGAAAAAACTTTCCAATTGTTTAAACGGTAGTATTACAACACCGTGCTTAACATACCACTTAAATATAATAAATACATAACAGTTACTTGTGCTTGAAAGTTTTTACACACACAGCACAAAGTCACTTGATTCACATAAGGATGATAATAATAAAATCAATAGTTTTTAAACTACTATATTCTTATAACCCTTTATCAACTTCGTTGGTGAAGAACACTTTACTACATTCTCTCGATGAAAGTTTATTCAAATTATTGGTTCATCACATTACAACTCTTTTCATATTCATTTTCTACTGACTAGACTTTAATTTTGACAGAACTATAATCTATGTTTTAAATCCTTTCACAAACATCAAACTAGTGGGAATTAAACTGATGATGAAAATAATTAGCACTGAAAAACGTGTTATTTTGAACCAGAAGACAAGTACAGCAATATATATATTATGAGAGACACGCCAACTCAAAAAGTACAGTCTATGGAATCTTCAACATCAACACACTTAGATGATCTTAAAATTTTAAATCAATTTATTTTCTTCTCTTTCTTCTTATGAAACATTAGTACGAAAAAAAGTACAAGACTGTACATGAATCTACCAACATATGGCAACATAATATTACATCATGTTGTTGAAGTCAAAATGTTTAGTTCACATGTCGTGTAAGACAGTGGAGTTTTCCGATTAATATTGAAGAGGAAATTTCCAAAGATTAACTCATAATAGCAGACCTAAGACTTCTATGAGCCTGAGGTGTTTTTTTCAGTTGCAATTTTAAAGTCAGCATCCCAGAACACATTTGAGCAGCTTCCTTAATAATCTATCATAAAAGGCATGAATATAAATTGCAGTTCAATATACATTTTAAATTCGGATAAGTAGGTTCAATAATTTTAGGTTGAATCAAACAGTCAAACAAAGTGTGAAATTGAAATACAGTAGGATGTGGCTAATTCGACTTTGGTTAGGTCGAAAAATTTTATAATTAAAATCTTATACATTGTTAATGTGTGCATATTTTGAGGTTATTGATTTATATACCAGCTGCCTGGATATAATGAAAATGGTTGATTCAAATTTGGATATTTCTAATTTTTCTAAATATCCCTTGGACTTTGAATTTAACAAGTTCTATTGTATTATGTTTTAAAAATAACCAAGTTGACCCAGGTACTGGTAATAATGAATGATCCAAGCTGTTGGTCCCTTAGACTAAATTACAAGCTAATTTACTTTAGTCTTCTTTATCGGTGAAAAAGAGGGTGAGGGTAGTTTTCTCTAAATTGTCTACCACCATTCTTCCATAAAAATGTGGGTACATTAATTGCTTTAAATTCTACCTTCTACATTCTTACCACATCAATGCAATCAATAAATATGAATACAACCCAAACTGTTAGCATGATTTGGTTCAAAATAATATTAAATGGCAAACTAAAACTTTATATCTTTATAGATCAGAGAGTTTGTTTTGTTTATGTTTATGCTAAATGAAGAAATATTTTCTGGACAGAGTATATTATGTTCTCAAAAATGTAGAAGTGTGTAAGATTAAGGACGCTTGAACTTTTGGAACTGTACAGTGGGGTGTTGGTTTGTGGTAGAGATGTTAGAGGACTATAGAATATTTGAAATATTGGCAACTCAAGCTCAACACTGCTTCACAAACCTGCCTTCTAGGTAATCATGTTCTTTGGTGTAGTGCAGGTAGGAATAAAGTTTCTATATACATTAATTTCACAGACAGCGACCTGAAATATATTTTATTCAGAAGTTATTAATAAGCATCACACAAGTAAAAATGACATTTGTTAGTCTGTTGTCTATTTATTTTATGAATGCTTGTCTCATCTGAACTTCTTCTTCTATTCATTTTTAACTGAACTCTATACATAAAATATTAGGTTTAGTCCATTTATTAAAGTGGTGTATATTAAGCTTGGCTTGGGAAAAAAAATTGATACAGGTAAGTTTTCAATTAACAAATTATCACTTGTGGTTTAAAACAACTGACATAATGTTGGGTCATATTCGACGTTATTCTTGCATTGCTTATCTGTGGTTTGAATTTATAAAGAGAGGGAATGTGAAATAAAGATCTTTACTAATACCAGATAGGAGTGTGTCAGTCTTGAGTCATATTTACAATCACTAATATGACCAACTTAATAACTCTGTATTTTAACCTGTACTGGTGGCTTGTAGTGAAGCTTTAAAACCATTGACCAGACTTAGAAAAAATATCAGATTTAATTTCACTTTTAAAAAGAATTCTGACTTTGACAATAAAACTATTGACAAATAAAATACTCATTTATGTCATATTATTGCTAGTAAGAACTGTTATTTAGATTAGAAAATATTAAGTATGTACAAATCTGAAGTAATTGAATTGCATGTTATGTTAATAATTGGCATTATCAACTTAAAATGAAATATAACAAACAATTGTGCACTAAAATATTTTCTAAATGATTTTAGTGTACATAAAGTTATATAAATAAGTGCAATATATTTGTCATGCATAAAACAACTAAAAAAAATAATCGAACTTTGATTTGGCTTCTAGAATGTTTCCTATATTTGATTAATGTTCGCTTTGAATTGAAAATTGGACCTTGCACACCCCATATGGCTAATTTTAAATGCAGGAGACGGATCTTTGTTCTTACAAGGGGAGAATAGCTAGTTATTTGTCTAGTATAGTAGCCAAGTTTAAGCTGCTCAGTTGTTCAGGAATGCCGCTGCTATCATAAGGAGAACTAGAGCTCTGTGATCTTATAGCCTGGTGATCCAGACTCTTGCTCTACTTGGGGAGGCTGCAGCCTTGCTTGGTGGGCAGCCCTCGAGCCAGGTCGGCCGAGGGTCGCATAGTGCCCATAGATTGGCCTGGAGTCCTCGCCATGAGCGTACGTTGCCTTCGGACCCTCTCTGGACTTGGCCGCAGGGGCATAATGGCTGTACAGTCTCTTGGATACCTCATTCGGCTTTGCAGGCTTTCCTTCGATGGCTGGAACCCTGTGGTGCACATACTTAAATTGTCGTTCTTTACAAAAATTGAACTAGAAAATATAGTTCCGTAAGTCCTTGACTTGAGGAGTTTATTCATTCCAAAGGTTTTAATGTATGCTGATACAGTGCAAGCCAAATGGTACTTGAATATCTTGTATATTTTACATAGTTTGTTTAGTTCGAAATAGCGATCACACTATCAGATGTTCCTCAGCTTACAAATAACGTTATCTATTATATATGGTGTTGATAGTTGTAAGTGAAAGTTCCGCAGCCACGTATCTACAAATCTGTTTACTTTGAATCTGTTCAAGTCAAAGATTTACCATACAGTGAGATGAGTTTTGTGAAGTAATAAATAATAAGAATAGCAAAGTAGAGCCTCCACACTCAATAGAAAACATGGCAAGCTCTAAGGTACACTTAAAACTAGAGATGTCACGTCACAATACCTATTTTTCTTGATTCCGATTCTTAAGTTTAACCTTGATTTTTCGATGCTTGAACATTATCTATTTCATTATTATTCAACTTCATAGCATAGGAAATTAAAAAACCAACTAAAAACACAACAAGTCTTTTCACCTACATGGGTCATTAATTGAACAAAAATATATAGCATTAACAAAAATAAACTAGTATTGAAATAATTGATTACTACTCATTATGGAATTTTCCGTTTTTTTGTCAGTACGTTCATTGAGAGCGTGGAATCTGAAGTATCGAGAATCTTAATATTAAGATTGATTATCAATTCTTTCGATACCAGTAAGAATGGAGGGTATCGAGGTATCCAAGAATTGAGTTTAACATTCCAACTTAAAACATAAATTATGTTTAGAAGTTACCAAGATCAGAAAATGATAGAGATATGTCATAATGTGTGTTTTGTGTGATTTAAGTGGATCATTTGGGTCGGCTACATTACCAGTTAAGTGTGCTAGCCTTGTTTTACAACACGGTAATAGGTATTTGATTAAATTGAGCTATTGGCCTCCTTTATTCCTTTAGATATGTCTTACTACCGGTTAGGGCCCCTACATTAAAATTTGCATCACATGCCAATCAATTTTGTAATAGTCGGCTAGAAATTGTAAATTTACACAAATATTATTGCATGTGGATCATTTCTGACTAAACATTAATAGAGATAAAAAGCTAATATAGGTTCTTAATACTGAACATTGTTGAAATATTAAACAATATTTGGATAAAAAAATGCATCGAAAAGGTTGTTTTTGACCATTTTAGAATGGCTTCACAGATAAGCATTACGTAAAAATCTTCATTCTGTCATAATAGGGACATACTGTAGTTATTAACAAGAAACTTTGTTGCTTTGTCCCCCAACATCACTGGGAACAAATTTGAGTAATCGTTCAAATATGAATGCACTGCACATATTTCTGGCATATCGTAGGTGTTTTCTTTCCCCTTTTACTCCCATACCTTGCGCGCGCGCGCACACACACACACACACACACACACACTTGGTGATATATTTACCAGAGCAGAAGGTGTGCAGTTGAGTGTTCCAAGTTATGTGAGAAGAAACAGAGTTGAAATTAAAATTGACGTGTACATATGAAGTGCTCTGGTAAATATGCTATTTCATTATCTCTAACTCTTGATATTACATTCATAAACCTCCATTTAACTTTCAGATTATTATATCACATTGGATAACTCAGTGTGGTTAAGCCATAATTTATTTTGGTGATATTTCTTTTTCATTGGTGCCGAAGCTGCATCGAAACATGTAGAAGATTAATTAGTTGCAGGGAATGCGGCAATCAAAGGAACAAGAGACTGCAGTTAAGGAATGAATTACATTTTTGTTTAACTTTTTTATTTAGATTTTTTCATGTCTTTATAATAGCCTTTTATTATAAACAATTTTGTGTTTTCCCATTTAACACAAGCCAATTAATACATACATGTTCGAATCATTTTGTCAAATCACTGTATGGAAGTAAAATTTTGACTATAAAGTTCACTATTTTAATAATTTTTAACCTGTTTGAAACTTTTTAGATGTTTATTAAAACTTAAATTAGTTATTATTTATATATATAAATTAGTTATTATATATATATATAAAAAAAAAACATAAGACATTCCAACTTGTAATTATTACCTAAAAAAATTCATTAATTCAATTTACAAGGTCTATATTATGGTTAATTTTCATCATATTTATACATGTTATTTCATGCTAAGTTGATGTTGTTAAACATTTTTTTTATCAAGATTGAATTCTACTACTAATATTCTAATTAATTCCTTATTAACTATTAAAATGATTTTCAAAAATAATAATTTGCGTTAAATTAAATATTAAGAATATATTATTATACTAAATGTTTTCAAACTTAAGATATGTAAAACTTGTATTAATTAATACGTTTAGCTACAAAACTAGTCTAGTTTAGTAACTATTTATTTATAAAATTATGTTGGTTAATGTGTTTAAAATCAATGTTGATCTTATTTTTTGCGTACATATTTTAACAAACTTATTTATATTAAAAAAGCATTTACTCTTTCATATTGTTTGCTATAAATATTATTTTAGTCATATTATTTTTAATTTCAAAGTATTAGCATCAACTTTTATAAAGATTAAAAATTGAATTGAAGTAAATTTCTCAATAAAATAATGTCTAACGAGAGCCCGTACAACATACATGTGCAACTGCACATAAAGGAATGGAAATAGAACAAAAGATGTGATAATGTATGATTACACTAAGGAATAATAAACAAAATACAAAACACTTCAAGTTTCTTTGTTTATGATTCTTATGTTTTATTATACGGTAAATTAAATTAATGAAGCATATTTTGGGGAAATATTAGCTTATTAAAAGGTCAATTTTTTTAACCATCAACTTTTTATCAAGACAGTGTAGAAACACTCTACAATAATTTAAAGTGATAGTGAAGGAAGCCAACCTGAAAGGATAGTTAGGTTAGGCCTAGATATAAACAAACAATTTATCTATTTTCTTTCTACACTTTTACACTTTCCACTTCTTCAAATTTCCACAGTTGCACATTGTTTTGAATTTTCAGAGATATTTATTTTTCATATGAAGACACATTCATGAAAAATTAATATTCCCGAAAATTCAAACAAATGTGCAACTGTGGAAGTTTGAAGAAGTGGGAAGTGTAAATGTTTAATAAGACATAAAGAGAGAAGGGTGTTTGTTTATATCTAGGCCTAACCTGACTATCCTTTCAGGTTGGCTTCCTTCACTATCATTTACTTTACATCATTGTACAGTTTTTCTACACTGTCTTGTTATACATTTCCAAGCCATCATGCAATTATCCATTTTACTAACGGTTTTTTATAATTGTTGTTAATGTTGTTTTAATGTCCTTAAAGATATGAGTGTGAAACCATTTTAATTATTTTTTTATTAGATTTTCATTTGAGTGTTGTTTTTATTTTTTAAATGTATTTTATAAGTGTTATTTCTAATTTAAAAATCAATAATTCCATTGTTTAACTTTTTTTTTTAAATTATTTACTATTTATAAAAATAGATGTCATTCATATTTTAAGAACATATGTTTTAATATACTTTAACATTTAAAAATTATTAATATACTCGAAATCGATTCAAACTCGAGAACTTTCAGAAATACTAGACTCAAGTTCGACTCAAAATGAAAAAACCCAAGCTGACAGACCCCTACCAAACACTAAAATATTTCTATTTTGCAGTAGTTACAAGACAAGTTCATAAAAGGTATTTTTGCTTGTCTATAGAAGCCTAGACCATTTTTAAGGCTGTTATCTTTCTAAAGATAAACCTAATGTAGCTGCATTAAGAATGTGGCGGTAGACTACCTGACAGGAGGGGCAGGAAGATCCTCAGTAAAAATCGGAAGACTCCAGCGTCTTACACTGTTTGCTCAGAGTCGCGTACTGCCCATGGTTAGGTCCAGGCATTGTAGAGGTTCCGGGCCCATATTCAAGCCCTCCGCTGCTTGCTGACTCATGATGGGAACCGTGCTGGGACTTTTCCTCGCGGGAAGCCCGGCCATCTCTGTAACAGAACCACACAATAAGGCAATCGTGTCTACCAAGAAATGTGGCAGCGGTCTGTGTCTACTGGGACATGTGGCAACTGTGTCTACTTAAACTTATATGAACAGTGTTTACTGAAATGTGGTGAACATGTCTAATGATACTTGTGAAAACAGTGTTTAGTGAAATGTGGTGAACATGTCTAACAATAATTGTGGCAGCAGTGTTTACTGAAATGTGGTGAACATGTCTAATGATACTTGTGAAAACAGTGTTTACTGAAATGTTGTAATCATGTCTAACAATACTTGTGGCAACAATGTTTACTGAACTGTGGTAATCATGTCTAACAATACTTGTGGCAACAATGTTTACTGAACTGTGGTGAACATGTCTAACAATACTTGTGGCAACAATGTTTACTTAACTGTGGTGAACATGTTTAATGATACTTGGGGCAACAATGTTTACTGGATTGTGGTGAACATGTCTAATGATACTTGTGAAAACAGTGTTTAGTGAAATGTGGTAATCATGTCTAACAATACTTGTGGCAGCAGTGTTTACTGAAATGTGGTTATTATGTCTAACAATACTTGTGGCAACAATGTTTACTTAACTGTGGTGAACATGTTTAATGATACTTGGGGCAACAATGTTTACTTAACTGTGGTGAACATGTTTAATGATACTTGGGGCAACAATGTTTACTGGATTGTGGTGAACATGTCTAATGTGAAATGTGGTAAACGTGTCTAACAATACTTGTGGCAGCAGTGTTTACTGAAATGTGGTAATCATGTCTAACAATACTTGTGGCAGCAGTGTTTACTGAAATATGGTTATTATGTCAAACAATACTTGTGGCAGCAGTGTTTACTGAAATGTGGTTATTATGTCTAACAATACTTGTGGCAGCAGTGTTTACTGGATTGTGGTGAACATGTCTAATGGGACATAGCTAATGTCCTAAGCAGATGAAACAAATAACACACCTACATCTGTGAATATTGTATCAATTCATAAAGCTCATAACCTCAACAAAAGTCCATTTTTAACAGAATAATTAATTATTTATATTAGAATGTATGCTAAAAAATTATTATTTGTCTAGCTACATAGCCTAACTAGGTTGGTAATAAGATTTGGTGTAGTAAAATAAAATAAAATAAAATAAATTATTTTAATGTACAAGTATAATATTAGAAATAATATTGAAAAATGATGGATATGTTGTTGATTAATTATTTATACATTTATTGTCACTATAAATATGATTATGGAATGATTTTTAAAGAATGAAATTAAAATGGTTTGTTTATAATTCTATCCATAGTTTTGTTAGCAATCCACATTGTACAACATTTTAGAAAACATTCTAAAATACTCTTACGTAAGGAGTGTAAGATATGATAAAATCATTCTATTTATCCGTATTATCAAGTATTATCTAAGTCTGTATTATTTTATCAAATCCACATTGTATAATTTATTTTTTTAACCAGACTTCTAATATTATTATAGATATTTGAGGACACATTTGCAGATTCCATCCGTGCAGGGATTTAAACATTGCAGATTCCATCTGTGCAGGGATTTAAACATAAAATATTTTAAATACGTGGAAGATTGGTTAGAGCAAATATACGCTACCATAGGAGTGGATGATTTGTTGTCAATTATTAATTGCCACTTGTTCTAAACAGCATCTAGTTTTTCATTACCTAAAGTAGCTATATTAAATAGTATAACTTACTTGCTATGCAAATAAATACATTTTATGAGATGGTTGAAAAATAAATAATATGAATTGCAACAGAATAACCAACTGGATGGTGTAACTTAATACAAACATAGGCTATACTAAGCCAAAAATCATTCAAAAACAAGTATATTAATATAAATAAGTGAAATTTTTACATGATATGTAACTAGAATATTTTCATAAAATGTTGAACATATTAGAAAGACATAATTTTGGAGTGCATTAATTATCTTCGGCCCACAGATTGGATATAGGAATGGATCGACAGGAAAGTTATAGTGGACTATAACAGGACCATTTGTGTTTTCAAACTGAACCATGCACAACGCAAAGTGCAAAATGCAAACTTAAAAACAATTCAACCTAAAACTTAAAAAATTAGCATGCCTTGTTAAAAATTAAAGACTATATTATATAAAGCTAAATAAATACTTTTGAAATGTATTATTTTAAACATAAACAATTAGAATTTTAAATATTTATACATATATTATAATATCATCTCTAAAATAGGCACATGTTGCACAAATACACTTAGTCAACATAATAATGCAACAGTAGACTCATAAATTCTGTATTAAACAAAATATACATAGAATTTGATATATAAATATATCATTTCTAAAGTAAAACTCACCTTATTTTCACACACAAACAATTTAAAACTCCCACGCAAAGCTAGAACTGGCACATGAGATTAAATAGACTTAATTAGAATACATAAAATAAAACAATGAAAACCGAACGAGAGACAGGTGAAGATTAAAGTTACCCCCCTGTCTCCAATCTAAGAATTATAAATATTTGACTAGAAAGTTGGGTTGTGGGGTGGAGATGGAGATAGCCCCTAACCTCAACTGCCATGCCTGAATATAAGGAGCACACTTAACTGTTTTGTCATAATTTAGTTTATTGGCAAAATATGCCAGAGCAGTATGAGAATGCACATATTAAACAAACATTAACAACATTTTTAACACTGGAATTTAGATTGGGGTTTAAATATTAAGACCTAATCCCCACCCCCCTGCACTCCCCCCTGCTTTTCCCAAGGTCCACTTTTCATAGGAAGGGTCTAATCTACAGCTATCCCTTTTGATAGATAGTATTAATGCATATAAAATAAAACTAATAAACTAGTAAAATGCTGTGAGTTTGGTCTGAAACTTTCATATTTACCAACAGGCCATTCCTATGAAAATTGGACTGTTATTTAGCATTTAATATGGCAAACTGGTGACCTGGCGGTCTAAGAGTAAGGTGTCGGACTTCTGTGCTGGCGGCTGGGGTTCAATCCTCGGTCCCGGCGAAGATTTATCTGATTACCAAACCCTTCCTTCACCTCTGACAAGACATCTTGTGAATGTGAGGAATGCCAGGCCTCCACCGTGGTTCGGATTCCACGTTAAACTGTAGGTCCTCCATTTCATCTCACAATCACCCTACCATTACACATTAGCGTAAGTGTGTATAACCCGAACGGGTAGTAAGACACGGTGCTAATAATAATAATATGGCAAACTCAATCTCAAGTTAAACACATGATGTGTAAGAAATATACAAACAATCAAAATATGAGCATCATCCAAGATTTTTAATCTTTTAAAAGTTTTTACTGGATAGATAGACTAATACAGTTTTACTTTTCTACTGTTTGCCATTAGCAACTTAACCTATATACATTAAGACCAAGGGCATAAAATGAAAAGTATGAAGAGAAGACAGAATACTTATTTAAATAAGAAGTGCACCACTGACCACTAACCCCTTTTTGTTTTAGAACTACAGTTTATAGAAGACTTTTAGAATATTGTTATTTAGACAAAACACTATTTTGTTGCCAAAATATATATAAATATATTAAATTATTTACAGTACACTAAACGTATAACTCAATCAACTACACATTTTACTAAACATATTTTTAACTTGACAATTTTTTTTCTGAACTCAATCAACAACAAAAAGTTTAAATAAATTAAATGGTTGTATTTATAAAGATAAAATAAGCTTTTTGGAGGTAAAACCCCTTAAAGATTAAAGTAAAAATGAAAAAATTTGTTTTTTATTATTGTTTAAATATGATTAAAAAAACTAAACCAGGGATGTCAAATGAATTTATATATTAGGAAAATGGTAGAGCACAAATTAAAGTAAAAACACTAACACATATTTACACACACTTCAATATTTTGATGCTATAATAGCATCACAATATTTAAAGTGTATCTGAATATGTGTTAGAGTTTACTTTTATTTGTGCTCTACCATTTTCCTAATATTCTATCATTTTATTTATTACCAATTGTTTTTGCTCAATGCACTTTATTTCATACATATAAATGAATTCATATAGAATTCTATTCAACAATAGAAAAAAAACCAAAACTATTATGGTCAATTCATCATGGTTTGAATTCTTTTGACAAGAATAAGTTCATTTAAATCCAAATTTTAAAGACATGTAGTGGGAGGCCAAGAGAAAAACCACGCGACAGGTGGATGGAGGGAGTGTAGAGGAGAGAGGAGAGTACTGGGTTATTGTGGAAAACGAGCAGTGTATTATTATTATTATTGTTATTATTATTAGCACCACGTCTTACTACCCGTTCGGGTTATACGCACTTACGCTAATTAGTACGTCTGGTACATAAAAAAAAGCTGCACTTTTTGATTGGAATATGCCACTTTCTGTGGTCATAAATGAGGTCATAAGAGACCTTTTCAGATAGGGAGCCACATTAAAATCCGTGCAGGACACCAAAATGGCGGCTATTTATGGACGCCATTTTGGAGTCCTAGAATTGGTTGTATCTCAGCTCCTAATGGTTCGATTTTAATTTTAATTTTTTTATTTAAAAGCTCTTATTAAGTACATTAATTTACCATATTTACTTTTCTCTAAGCCTTAAAATTTTCTCGTAATTAAAAAAAATGATTTTAGTGTTCGTCTAGTTTTTTTATTTGTTTTTGTTTTTTGTGTGTGATTTCTCTTACATTTGTTTTCATTCGAATATAAAATTATATTCATATAAATCATTTAACATTCATTTTTGCAGATTAGACTGAATTGAATTATTCTCAAAATGACTTTAAGG
>CABFVX010002158.1:21241-34051 GCA_902151425.1 Timema shepardi | reverse complement strand
GGGGGCAACAAAGATGAGGGCCCATTAAATTCTCAACAAGAAAACAGACATATGGTTCTATATAATTCTCAAAAAACAAAAAAAATAACAATCCTTATTAAAGGTATAAAATAAAATTTATTTAATGTTTCCTTCTTGACAAATGAGTAAAATGGAACTTAAGTTTGACATAAAAAAAATCAAAATTCACATAGCAAATAACTTGGTATTAAAAAAAAAGACAAAACAGAAAAATTTCTTAGTATATTAGTAAAACAAACTTAAGTAATAAGTTTATCTTAAATAATAATAATAGTAAGCAGGAGCTTGATTAAGATAAAAATTATCAAAACTCATATTGGAAAAGAAATATATATATAAAAATCAGTTATTTTAGGCAGATATTATATAAAAATAGTCAAAAATTCCTGATAAAGTAATAAACATATTTCTAAAAAAGTAAGTAATAGTTTCCTCTTTAAAAATGACTGAATTATAACTTAATTTGAAATCAAAATGATTCAAATTCGCATTGCACAATAAGGCACCTACCTATTCATTGTAAGTAGGTATTAAAAGTCCACTATCATAAAATAATAAACAGACTTTTATCGAGTTACATGTGAGGCAATTTTATTGAAGTACTAATGCGCTTTTTCAGAACAAAACCTTTTCAGGCGTTGCAGATCGTCAAATTTAGGTTTGGAGATTGGTAGCAAGTCAGTGTATGCCAATGGTGGCGGATGAAAGAAACCTTTTGGCAGGGAAAGTCACTTTTTTTTTATCCCACAGCTTTCAGTGTCTTGCCCATATATTCTATTCACCGTAGGAATTGACTCCTGAAAGGCCTTTTTCCCTACCATAAATCTACTATATAGTAGGATATTGGTAGGAAAAAAGACCTTTCAGAGAGTAATTCCTACCGTGAATGGAATATAGTAAGTCTCTTGATGAAGCATCATCCTTGGGTGGTGTTCTACGATTGTCAATACTCTCACTGGCCTAGCTGCAAAGAGACATTTGGGCATGTATACAGTGGACAGGAAGGATGCATGATTTAAAAATCTGTTGGTTTTCACATGAAACAACATCAAAAGGTGAAGACTTCACCTGAGCACTTTCTATAACTGCATTCCAGTCATATTGTAGCTCAACAATGGTTTTGTGGTTCATTAAACCCATGTTATGATCACACTCGAGATATGAATGTCCACGAATTGGAAAAATAACCTTACTTTTGGTTAATTTCTTGGTGAAATGAACAATGTTATGCAGCATTCTAAACAGTGTGAAATTATTACTTTGACCACAGCATGAATTGCAGAATATCTTGAGTTCTACAACATCAGATTTCATGTGCTTGAAAATAAAGTCCCATAACATTGAAGATAAATAAAATCCCATAACATTGAAGATAAGTCATCAAACATTGAAAGAACATGTATGTTATAAATAAAGAAGGATAGTTTACTTCGGTAATAAGTATCATTGGTTGTGATATTGGGAAGCTGTATTTTTTTTTGGAAGTCCATCAGAATCACTTCTTTTTTCTTGTGTTTCTGTGCTTCCAATTGAGCAGCTTTCTTCTTTTTGTAACATGTCTATGTTTTTTTTAAGCGCAGATCCTTTTCCACTTCCATTTTCCTCATTTGTTAAGTGAGCGAGAGAGTAGTTTTATACACGGTTTCTTGTTTGTGGTTTTTGAGTTTTTCCTGCAGGCTTTCAACTTTCACTTTAAATTCATCACAGGTGCTACAAATATCACACCTGGGGTAGCCAAATGATATATTGAACCATATGTTCAATACTTCTCGATATTTCTCATAGGAAACAGATTTTTTAGGAATGTTTCTAAGTACATATTGTGCATTTTTTTAATGTGTAACTCACCAGGTAAGTAGACTTTGTTTTTATAAGGCTGTAGTGGGATTTTCTACTTTTAAATGACTTGATGTAGTCTATGATGTTGTTAACATTCTCCTCCCACAGTTTGTTAGGCCTGGAACTTTTCTTCCCACACATATCCAGAGGGGTTTAACTTGTAGAAGTAAGCTCATGCTGCAAAGTTTGCAAACGCTTGGCTGTGAAGCCATGCAAAGATAGAAAAGCTTTATAGCAAACCGGGATTTCTCTAAGTTTGTCATTTCTGACAACTCGTACTTCATACGAGTAAGAAAAAGAATGAAAATCTGCATCTTCCTCGGATATTTTAGGACGATGACGACGAACTGGATTACAAGCAACCAAACCACAAAGGTACAGGGATTGTTCATCAAAAGAGTTCAAATTATTTAATCTTACAAAGATGGATGTAACAACCTCAGGCGTGAGAACTTCAAAACATTTCAAATGCTTGCACTTACATGGATCACCAGTTTTATGGCTCCTTAACCTTAATTTCTTGGCCACATCTTTTATCCTCCTTTAAAACTTTCGCTTTCTTGATGAATTTGATGTAGGCTCGTCGTCCTCCATTGTGGGATGAAAAAGAAAGTCGAAAACTCAATAAATCACAATCACTTGACACTCATAGATATGAAAAATCAAAATCAAAATGATGTCACACATGATGATCTAGACTAAATGTAAATACACAATGTGTATAGTGCGGCATAAGCGTTGTACCCAGCGGTACCAGCCTTGGATGAACCCTCATCAATTTTCCCCACAAACGCTGGCATTCCCATCTTTCTTCTCCTGTACAACAAACTATAAAACGTGAATATCTTCGAACCCTCAACATTTTTGGCAAAACTAAAGCTTCTATAATATTCTACTTCCACCAAAGAGTTTAAAACCACTACTAACTCAATTTTAACAAAAAATGGACCATCTTTTTTCCCCTGTATTATTCATTTGGCAAATCTATCAAATACAAAATTTTACTTTCGAATCAGAGTCAAAGTGAACCAGCATTCGAAGCAAAATTGAAGTTTTTGAAGCTTCCCACACACCTATTAACATATATTCTTATATATAACCTAAAGCACTGCCCAGATTCCCATTTTGAGCCAAAGTGCTAAAGTTCCCTTCAAATACTTCAAATTTTCTAAAAAATAGTTATTAGTAAACTACTTTTAAAGTAATTACCCCCATAAAAACCAATAGGTATGTTATTTCTCAATTCAAAAACTACCCTCATCCTAACAAAATTGTTAAGAGCAATTTTCAAAAATCAGTATTTGGTAAACTTCCCTTAATTTGGGAATCGAATAAAAAAATTCCTGAGATAGGACTCTATAACATATAAATATCAAGTTTGAACAAAGTCTATTTAACCTTTTCAGATGTAGTCCCAGGGACAAACAGACAAATAGATAGACCCACTATTTTGGGTTCAGGGGGCACATAAACCATTAAGATTCATCATAATCTAGAATAATGGTATTCAACCTGGGGTACGCAAATACATCTTAGGGGGTACAGAGAATTTAATATTATTAGGACTGTTTGGGATTAAATTTGAGAAATTGGTTGTTCCCGAAACTTGGGCAGGGGAAAAACAAACCTCTAGGCATTTTTGAGAAAGAATATAAAAAAGTTAGAATTAATGATCAACCCTTCACATTCATGTTTGTATTTAATTTTAATTAGAAATATTATTAATTTATTAAATTTAAATTAACCTTATCTCCCGTTAAGTAGATGGATACCCGAAACATAAGTTGCTTTTATTTTATAATTACCTTACAATAAAACTGAGCGCCATTACCTAATATGGCCATACTACATGTAATTGTGGGAAATATTTATCCCTTAGCAGATTTAAGGCAGGTAAATATATTTTTAGAAAAAAAAGAAGATAAAATTGGCTTTTGAATACCAAATTATGCACGAAAAACATCTTCACCACACTTACTTGCATAAATACACATTGATTACACTAATGTTATTATTTGAAATGGCATAATTTTTCTTTTGTACCAGAGTTAGTAAAATAATAGTTGAATAAACTAATGTTTTTTGAAGTCCAACAGCGCTTTTTATGAGAGCTTCAGTAACTAAAATGTAAGAGGTAACCAGACACACAGGCTCAGTTGAGAAATGTTATTTTAATTCTTATGGGCAAGACTGTGGCTAACGTTTTATTCATCAAGATTAGTTTGAGGTGACCTAGCGATCTAGGGGTAAGGTGTCAGACTTCTGTGCTGGCGGCCGAGGTTCAATCCTCGGTCCCGGCAAAGATTTATCTGATTACCAAACCTTTCCTTCACCTCTGACAAGACATCTTGTGAATGTGGGGAATGCCATGCCTCCCCAGTGGTTCGGATCCCACGTTAAACTGTAGGTCCTCCATTTCATCTCACAATCACCCTACCATTACACATTAGCTCAAGTGCGTGTAACCCGAACAGGTAGTAAGATGCGATGCTAATAATAATAATGATAAAGATTAGTTTGAATATATTTTATGTTTTATTATGTAAGTAGTTATTAAAATTCACACCATGAGTTTTTTATTCAATAACTTTTTTATCTTAAAAGCTATCTTTAGCATTTATTTATATTCATACCAAAAGTGCTTGATTAAAAATACACAATTATAATAGTTGCATTAGGGCTAGGTTTTTAATGAACAAAACTTCAAAAACCTTAACAAACAACAAAATATTATTTAGTTTTTATTTGGAAAACTTACAATTTAAAAATAAATGAATATAAACATTGTTGGTGTTAATATTTTTTTCCTTTAAAAACTGATAGAAGAATAGAGAATTTAAATTCATTGTTTGGATCTATAACTGCAACCAAATCAGAGTTTGGGGCCAACTCTATTGAAAGATATTTTTGACATTTACCAGTAGCTTACAATTAACTTAAATGAAACTAAAAAAAATGGATCCCTTTCTGATAAAACTGGCATAAGCTTCTAAGTTTAGAATAAAATTATTAATCTAAAAAATAAATATAGTACCCTAAGTGAAAAAAATTAGTGTTTAATTTTTTTTCTTTTTTTCTCATACTGTTCTCATGGAAAATTGTTATTTCCCGACGCCAAAACATATATCCGTCACAGGCCTAGTAATAATGCTACTATTGCTCTAAAGGTAAAAATTTTTCACGATTATACTGTAGTATGTTTTCTATACACCAGAAAGAAAAATTTGAACTGCTTAGCTAAGACTTTATATCATATTTTTTTAATCTATGAATAATTTTAAAACTAAAAAATTAGAAATAAAGTAATTTTTAGAAAATAGCAAAAATCATCAGAGTGGTGTTTATTACTGAAATGTTTTACATATTTAATTGATCGTTCAAGTTTTTTGGTTTACTTAGGACTAGCTTGATAGAGATAAAAAAATATATCTCAAAATTTGTTGTAAAATGTGTCAAAACTACATTATTAATGTCAATATAAACTCATAATTACTTTTGAGTGTTTTTTTAATTCTAGAAAAAAATAATATATCCACTTCAAGTTTACATTAAGCAAGCATTAACTTTTATTAGGGCTGTTTCAACCAGCTGTGTTGCCGACCATACTGATGCAGACTATGTGTTGCCAACCAGGCCAATGCTGATTTTTTTTAAAAATATGATAAGATATAATATGAAATAACCATACTAAAAAAAACCAAGAACTGGTCATTTGGATTATCTTTTTTTTGTTCAATACATTTCTCTAGACAAGTTTAAATAAAAACTTTGGAGTTAATTTAAACAAAACTCACTTGATCGTTGGTTCTAACACAGATTTTAACGATAGTAAATTGAATATAAATTGATTCTATTTTTCTCATTGTTGACTTTGTTGAAGTTTTATATAGGATATTTATTTTTAAATATCTCTATAGAATATCATCACCAATTATAAATTTAAACCCTGTATCAATAATGTAGTTTTAACTTCCCTTTAATCATTACCAGTTTTAGCTTCCCTTGAATCTTCCTTAGAATATTCCCCAGTTTTAGCTTCTCTTGAATCTTCCTTAGAATATTCCCCAGTTTTAGCTTCTCTTGAATCTTCCTTAGAATATTCCCCAGTTTTAGCTTCTCTTGAATATCCCTCCATTTTAGCTTCCTTTGTATATTTCATAGTCTTAGCTTCCCTTGAATATTCTCTAGTCTTAACTTCCCTTGAATATTCCCAAGTTTTAGATTCCCTCCAATCTTCCCCCAGTTTTAGCTTCCCTTAAATATTACCTAGTTTTAACTTCTCTTGTATCTTCCCTAGTTTTAACTTCTCTTGAATCTTCCCTAGAATATTCCCCAGTTTTAGCTTCTCTTGAATATTCTCCAGTTCCTCTGAATATTCCCTAGTTTTAGCTTCCCTTGAATCTTCCACAGTTTTAGCTTCTCTTGAATATCTCTACATTTTAGCTTCCTTTGTATATTTCATAGTCTTAGCTTCCCTTGAATATTCCCTAGTTTTAACTTCCCTTGAATATTCTCTAGTCTTAGCTTCCCTTGAATATTCTCTAGTCTTAGCTTCCCTTGAATATTCTCTAGTCTTAACTTCCCTTGAATATTCCCTAGTTTTAGATTACCTCTAATCTTCCCCCAGTTTTAGCTTCCCTTAAATATTACCTAGTTTTAACTTCCTTTGAATCTTCCCTAGTTTTAACTTCCCTTGAATATTCCCCAGTTTTAGCTTCTCTTGAATATTCTCCAGTTCCCCTGAATAGTCCCTAGTTTTAGCTTCCCTTGAATCTTCCACAGTTTTAGCTTCCCTTAAATATTACCTAGTTTTAACTTCCTTTGAATCTTCCCTATAATATTCCCCAGTTTTAGCTTCTCTTGAATATTCTCCAGTTCCCTTGAATGTAAGCTATCTCTCTTGATGACCTTTCTATTCGCAACACTACGCTATACATTTTCATCCCCCTGTTAAGGAAAGAAATAACTACTTGGAGTACACTGTAAGTCACCTGCCACTCACCCCCAAACAATAGAACAAAAGATAAAGCTGAATGCCAAGAGCTTAACATTTAACACACATATCAAGATATTGGTGTTAACAATAGATAAGTCGAAAACCAATCATCGGCTTTACCAATTGTGCCATAATCACCATGCCATGATTTGCTTAGTAAGTGGTATCAGCCCAGCCCTAATTTTTTATTTAGTTTTTAATTCACCCAAGAACAGATTTTGAAGTTGAAACAAACTATGTGTTTACTCTCCTGGTATGTACAATAAAGACAATAAAAAGAGTGGCATACTAACAATAAAAGAATAAAGTTACATGGATGTCATGAGCCAGAATATAATAAATATAGTGGAGTACTTATCTTAGAGGAAGCAAGATAAAGGATGCTAGAAGCTAGGAGATAATGAATAGAGTGTAATACTAGCCATAGAGGAATAAAGTTACATGGATGCCATGAGCCAGAATATAATAAATATAGTGGAGTACTTACCTTAGAGGAAGCAAGATACAGGATGCTAGGAGATAATGAATAGAGTGTAATACTAGCCATAGAGGAATAAAGTTACATGGATGCCATGAGCCAGAATATAATAAATATAGTGGAGTACTTACCTTAGAGGAAGCAAGATACAGGATGCTAGAAGCTAGGAGATAATGAATAGAGTGTAATACTAGCAATAGAGGAATAAAGTTACATGGATGCCATGAGCCATGAGATAATAAAGAAAGTGTAATACTAACCATGGAGGAATAAAATTACATGGATGTCACGGGCCAAAAGATAATAGAGTGGAGTACTTACCACAGAAGAAGCAAGATACATGGATGCCATGAGCCAGGAGATAATCACAGCAAACAAGCCAAACACTGAGAACCTGGTATACAAGACAAATATAATACATTATATGGGATAATTGGTTAGTATACAATGACTGCATTAAAACAAACACCAGACTTATACTCATATTTAGCTAGGAAAGAAAGGTTGTGATTTAAATTTGTTTGCATCTCTTAACAATATTGCAGGTGCATTTTCTCTAAGCTCCCCTCCTCCTCTCAACCCCTTAGATTAAATTGTTAGTAATTTGTGTGTTAAACCTCTACGTTCATTAAAATAAAAAGTTAGAAATTAAATCATAAGGCTACCATATAATTAAATTTACACCCTAATGTTGTACAAAATGTTTTATAAATTCATTCACACAATAAGTATTTCCTAACCTGTGCAAGTTTCCATAAAATTTTGGGACAAAACAATGATTCAAAAACTTAAACTTTAATGTACATATAATACCACTTACTCGGTGACAGATAGCTTTGAAGGAAATGTACCTGCATAAGCAGTATGAGAGAACAAAAAACTAAATGGATAGCTACATGTAAAAAAAACTATCCCCAAGTCATACAGATGTGATCCAAACCCCAACATCCTCATGGACAAATACATTCAAACATAATTTTATGATGAAACAAATAATATAAAACTTAACTCAGAGGGGCTATAAAACATATTTTAAAAAATTCCCTGATTTTTCCAGGTAACATTTTTAAATTTTCCCTGACTACTTTTTTCCAGTTTTAATGATGGATGATGATTTTATTTATTTATTATTGATCACATATTAAAAAAAGTTTGTATCTACTAAACATAAATAGTTTTATCAATTATTTTAAAATTGTTAATATTATTTTATTTAAGTATTATTAACTTTTGTTTTAGTGTTTGGTTACAAAATTAATGGGATATTTTCGACATATTTTTTAATTCCCTGACTTTTCCAAGTTTTCCCTATCTGTAGCCACCATATTAACTAGAGTGTGTGTATATAGTAAATAAACCAGACAAAGGAGGGAAATATATGTACTTTTAAGGCTATTGCAAAGTTATTTTAAATGATTAACATTTAAATCAACATAATATACTTTAATTTTTATTTAAATGTAAAAAAAAATCAATGCCATGAAAATAATATATTTAAAATTATTTTAAGTGTACTGTGAATTCAAAAATGTTACAATGAACTCTAAATGAGTATTGATAGTCATTTCTATGTGGAAATGTATAAAACATGTTTGTTAAAGATTTGGCGTCCCTACCAATGAAGCTATTTGAGGCATACCAATGTTTAGTAGTATTGACTGTGTACTCATGTGTATGATAAGGGAATATTGAGTGTGTACTCACGTAATAAGAGCGCAGCGAGAGTGCCTGGCCACACCAAACAACAAAACCACACAGAACACTAGCAGGATACTGAGGACAGCCATTGTAACCGGCCATCTACAAACAAACAAGCCACACACTTGTTATGGAGAGTTATAATTCATAAACTTGAAAATGTCAGCTAAAGGAACAACTTAAAAAGAATCTTACATTACTTTTTCTTGGCATTAAGTGGTAGTTGGTCTCTTTTATATGTATCTAATTTAAAATTAAAATAACAATTTAACATAGAGTCTATAGACAATGGAACAAAGGGAGACTAGTCTGTGTATGCAGGAAGAGAGATAATGGACACCGTGAACCGAGACTTATAGGTTTGTTTTGACTTAGCACAGTTTTAAACCGATTAAATTATGCATGTAAGAAAGTGAGTGATAATATAAGTTTACTATACAAATTGGCATAATTTGAATTTAATCCAGTACTATTATCCACATTTGTATTAATGTTCTCACCTATCAAGATTAACCAAGTTTGGAGACATTGAAATACTAATTTTAGTTTTAACTATATTTCTTATAGGCTGATACATTTATAATAAATTCAATGTTATTTTATAAACACATATGACAGACATTTTGTATATATTTTAATGGCACAATTAACCAAAACAAATTTTAAAATATTGCAACTGGCAACATATTTTTTCTGTCCCCAAGTTACATTTCACCCTTTAGGTTTGTATACAATATCACATAATTACACAAATGTGGTATGGATGGTAGAAAAAAGTTACTGAAGATTTTTATGTTGGTCGGCATTGTTTTGTTTTCATAAGTTCTTGAATATTGGGTTTTATGTTTGACAGAACGCATGGCGAATCACTTTTCACTTAAAGCCGAAAATGCTGTTTAGTTTCTATGCGGGTCAAGAGTTGAAGTATGGTAATTTTGTAAGTGGCCACAATGGTAGCTTAGGGCAGCTTCTTTCAAACTGTGCTTAGCAGAGCTCCTGAACTTCGCCATTTATCTCAGGCTTCACGAGGCACTTTTATAATGTTCTTTATATGTTTCACACCATAAAATAGAATCAATAATTAAGATTGGCAATTATTTTGAATCTGAATAATGGACATTGGCCAAAGGTGCAGCCAGAACATTTGAGATTTTCTGTCTGATGTATACTTTTATACTTTTAGAAGTTAAAACTGTTGCTATTAAATGCA
Organism: Timema shepardi; assembly: GCA_902151425.1. Lineage (NCBI taxonomy): Eukaryota > Metazoa > Arthropoda > Insecta > Phasmatodea > Timematidae > Timema > Timema shepardi. The sequence goes on along the minus strand of CABFVX010002158.1, from coordinate 23,809 downwards.
AATAATATTAGTATTAAAAATATGCTATAAAAACTCCGGTACGTATTTTTTTCTGGTGCAATGGTTCCCCCAATCTATAAAGTTTGGAATTGGGAGAGTAACACGAGGCTTGCGGGTTTGTAAATAAACACGCGCAAGCATACTTTTGTCTGGTCACCGAATATATTACAACTGGTATGCAGTGTTGCCAACACCGCAAGAAATAGTTATCATCATTACTTTGGAAATATGATTTAAATAAAAAAATATCCGTTTTTATATGATGTTAACCTTATTTTTAAATTGTTCCACTCTCGCCAGGTTTGGAACCAATGCCCTAGAGAAGGCCTATAGAAGCTTCCATTTAAAGAGTGTTTCTATGGTAGAGTAAAAAGGGGTTAAGAGGGCAATTTTTGGTAACAAGAAATAACGTTTGTACTAAAAATAATATTTGATAAGATAGTATATTATTTTATGAAGATGACATTACTTTTAGACCAAATAAGGTTTACCTTTATGAGTTAAAAAATAAAAATTAAAACAATACACCATACTAATATGTAAATATTTTTCGTGGTTAAATTATATTTACCCCCCTCCCTGAGCTGTGTCTTTATACTCATTTGAACTATACACAAACATTAATTATGCTAATGGTATAGAGATGAGACCAGCTTCAGTCGCTGCATGGTCTAAGGTAGTGGTTCTCAAACTGAGTTCTGTGAGACCATTATGCTTAATGGAAATAAAAAACATTATTAATGCTTTTACATTTTTATGCTATGCCTTCATAAACATCCACCTTCATTAGTAACATATCCAGTTTAACTATGAAAATAAAATTAAATGATTTTTTTGTATTATTAAAATCTAGAAAAAGCACTAAAAAGTGGACAAAGAACAGTACATTTTAAAGTTATACTAGATTACCTTTCCCATGCAAAATATTTAACACAAATGTAAGAACTAAATTAATTTTGTTTTGGACTTAAATATATAACATGAGCTTACTACTCAAATATATACTCTTTATTCAAAGCTAATAAACGTGTAATATGGTTGTAGAGGGAAAGGGGATGAGACATGAACACTTAGGGGTACCTCGGTAAGTTTCGTAGTTTTTATATGGCTTCGTGGGCTAAATAGTTTGAGAACCATTGGTCTAAGGCGTTACTCTTGCAATAGACTAGTCTGCTGATGATGAGGAGATCGAGGTTCGATCATGGTCGAATGTACCAAGTTTTTTTTCCTAGATTGTTTTCCACTCTTCCTTCATGCAAATGAGGGTACACTTCCTCTAAATTAAATCTTCCTCATACCAAACACATTAGAGTAGTTATTACATATGCGTATATTTTGAAGCCAAATGAGTATTTAGATATGGTGATGAAAAAAATAATAGCGATAACTAAAGTATTATTATGGAGAAAATTTACCTAAGTTTGTGTGGAAGGAGGGTACGAAATTATTTAAGAAAAAAACACCAGCATTCGAAACACAATCTAGTGAAGCTACTTGTCACAGGCAATCCAGTCTACATGAGAGTGACACATTATACCAGGTGTGCAGGAGCGGCTTCCCAGGGTATCAACTTGAGGGGGGGCCACAAACAGAGCAACATAACCTAGTATAGCGTTGGAATGATATGAAAATAGTTCCCAAACCTCACAACTCCAAACCTCATGTAACCTGGGCATGATAGTGGAGATGCTAGGCATACCATTAATACTCATTTAATTTTTGATAGTAACATAAAATTTGACATAGTGGTATGGTTTTTCGGTCAATAAAATTGGATATAGTGTCACTCAAAGTTAATTTACATCCACCATATTAAAAAAATAACGCCCTTAAACAGTATTTTGCAATTATTTCTTAAACTGTTCATTATATCAAGATTAAAGAAACCAACATTATCTACAAAACATGTTCTAATAGTTTTCTTTGTAATCCTAACCATTTTCTTTGTGAAACATTTATAGTACTGTGTGAAAGCCATTTATGGAGTTCCACTTCAGATTATTTTCATGTCAGACCTTTGTTATGTTAGGTTTAGATTTGATAGGTTTGGCATGTGCGTAGGGAAAATTTAATGGGGAGGAGGGCGGGGGGGAAGGTGTTACCGTAAGTTCATGATATGATTAAAACTTACTATTAAACCCTAAGAATCAAGAACATTGTTATTTTATACAATAGTGATGGAACTTTATTTGTGTGAAAGGCAGAAAGAGGGGCAGGACCTAAAAAGAGGATTTTCTGGACTTTGAACCCTCCTCTCCCCAGTTAAGGTTAAAAAATTGGATGCTTCTAGAAGTTATTTGAAGAGGTCCCCGTTTAGAGAATTTTTTGAAAATCATACTTGTTTAACAGCTATTTAGGACAGTGGTCCCCACAAAATATTTTGAAATTTGTATACTTCTAGAGGATATTTGGAGTAGTCCTACTTTGGCAATTTTTTTAAGAAATCGGACGCCTCTAAAAGCTATTTTAAGAAGTGCCCACCAGATTTTTATGAATATAAATTAGATTCCCTAGAATTTATTTGAAGTGGTGCTCACCCAGATTTTTTTTTTTTTTTTAATTTTGAAT
>CABFVX010002158.1:1373-17210 GCA_902151425.1 Timema shepardi | reverse complement strand
AAAAAAAAAAAAAAAACCTCAATACATCCAACCAAGATTTGAGCCTCAATCTCCCCATCATAGACATTCTAGTCTATTGGAACCTTGAGCCTTGGACAATAGGGCCACCGAAGCGGGTTTTAGGGCAATTAATTAATAACCATACATTTGAACATTTGAAAAAATGCTGAGGTGGTCCAAATTGGCTGTGGATATAGGTACAAACAAATTTTAACGCCTTCTTGGCTCAACAGACCTCCCTATAATTGGGTAGATCAATGGAAATTAAAAATCGTTCCGTGGTCATTGACAACCTGATTGTCAGATAGGTAGAAGTGAAGTAACAGGATTAGGATGCAGAAACCTTTCAACTGGGCAATGCAACATGTAGAGGTCAGCTTGCAGTAATGAAGCTCGATGAATAAAAAAATGGGCAAGTTTTATCAAAACCAAATATATGTTAAGAGTTTTATTAATTGAATGACTCCAGGCACAAAAAAAAAGTACAACCATACTAAATTAATCAATATGAAGATGTATCACCGCTTCTCCTATCAGATAGAAGAAATGTCGAATACAGTAACAAAGATATACAAAGAAGAATGGGTAACACGAAACATAAGAGAGATATATAAGTCTAACAAATCAGTTCATTTAAATTCAAAAGAAGAAAGAATTACAAATGGTTTGAAGTGATCGTGTTAAAAACATTCCATTGTTTATTGATGGGAATCATTTCTGTTAAATAAGACATTATTATCCCAATCGGGAGTGTTAGGTGAAGCACCTTAATTTGACTTACAACCAAGACAAGTATGGTTGTGTATTTATTAGGAAAGAGTATAACTTGTTAAAGTAGAACAAACACACATTCTAAAACGAAGGTGCTTTTGCCTGAAAACAACGGCAATTTAAATTGGAAGGAACTATAGATTTAAGGCTACTAGACTTTAACCTAATAGGCATGGAAAATTATTATTATTATTTATTATTAGCACCGCATCTTACTACCCGTTCGGTTTATACGCACTTACGCTAATGTGTAATGGTAGGGTGATTGTGAGATGAAATTTGAAGGACCTACAGTTTAACGTGGAATCCGAACCACGGTGGAGGTCTGGCATTCCTCACATTCACAAGATGTCTTGTCAGAGGTAAAGGAAGGGTTAGCATGGAAAAGAACTATGGTTACACAATAGCTAAATTTAGAATGTCCTCGTTTAAGGAGTTACAACGTTGGTAGTTAAATAGGATAGTTTGCATGAGTTAACTCCATAATGAGCTACAAGACACAAAGGTCTAGTTCCTAGAAGTGGAACTATAAGCTTACAAATAGTTCAAGGCGCGCTACCAAGAATATAGAGTGAAAAGATGCTATGGCCGGTCTATTCCTTATTAGTACTGCCTGGTCATTCAATATTATATTTAAATATCAACTAAGTCTGGAGACAGAATATAACAGTATTAGCAAACAGTTAAACATTAACTAATTCAAGCGGCACATGAAGGGAGCCGGATAAAATATATAAAACCCTGTTCGTGGGCCACTACTCTGAACTAGTAGCATACCCACGAGTTGAGTACCGTACTAAGGTACAACAATAGATAGACTAGAGACTGGTATCAGTCAAAGATCCAACTAGGTCATGGAACAAAGCTCTAGATTACCTGATCTCCCCTTTTTCTGATATAAAGGGTAGGACCATATGGGATTTGGCCCCACAGTATAGAGTGTCGGGTAATTACCCAAATATTTAATACTATATCATATGGACATAGCAAACAGTTCAGAAACTCTGATACTTTAATCTATGTCTTATGGACATAGAAAAACAGGTCAGAAACTCTGACATTCAAAACTATATCTTATGGATATAGAAAACGGTTAACTAAACCTAACATAAAAAACCATGTCGTAAGGACATAACAAACAGTTTATGAAAACCCTAACAGCAATAATAGATATTAAATCGAATAGTCTCAGATATTACATTATATGCGGCGAGGAGGCAAGATTGACGCATCGAACATCGTGTCCACTGCTTGCATATCTACTAGTACTTGAAGTCCTTGCTGATGCTCCTTCGACAAGTTGTTAGAATAGAATACACAAATGATGCACTAGATGACGGCTCATAAATGGCTGGAGCTGACGTGGGAGAGGAACACAAAGAGGAAGGGGAGAGATAGTCCAGTATATTCCAGAACATCCAAGCGAGCTTGGTTCGACCGTTGCCCACAGCGTCTAGAGGCGGGACATCATACCACTCGGCTTGAGTCCAGCAAGCGAGCAAGGTGTGTGTTGAACTTCCACCAGGAAGTGTTGAGCAGTCATCTGGGACAATCTTTTCTCAAGTTTGGGAGTTTCCAGCAATACGATTTCTCAATGAATTTATATCTGCCATACATTATTTGAATTTATTATTTCTTTGATTTATAGTTTATAGTGATAATTATAAATAGGGTATTGTGAGTGTACATGCTAAAATTATTTAGCACACTAAAAAGATTAGTATAAATGGTCAGAATTTCTGCTCTCTCTCCCCCAATCCTACTATAGTTTTCAGCGCACTAGCATAGTAAGAAATATTAATCTTTGAGGCACTCATTTGGGCCAATAGAGTGTACCGTTGTACTCTAATCTGACCTGGAGGATTGGATTTCAAATATAGATTTTGAGTGGTTCAAGTCCTTGCCATGTGCTGTAAGATGTTTTTTTCCATACTCTCTCCAAGCAGGTCTGATTGTATCTTAATTGACCTCCTACTTATTATTACCTTTGATTAAGGTACTACGAGTAGCCTATTTGGGGTAAATAAATCAATAAAACAATAAAAATAAGAACCTTATTGGTAGATGCTTGGTTCAACATGTTACTCTCGTGTTAGACTGGATTGTCAGGTGATGGGAAGATCAAAGTTCAAATCCTGGTTGGGTGGTTTTTGCTAAATAGTTTCCCACTCTTTTTCCACACTAATCTAGGCACATTTCCTCCAAATTTTTACCTCTCTCTTTCTGATTCCATTAGCATAATTAATTAATAATAATAATAATTAGCACCGCGTCTTACTACCCGTTCGGGTCATACGCTTTAAGTACTAATTAAGCTAATGGATTAGGAATTGGGAAGGTTGAATTAGAGGAAGTGAACCCGCAATTGGGTAGAGGGAGAGTGGAAAACCATTTAGGAAAAACCACCCTCCTCAGTTCACCCGGCTGAGATTCGAACCTCGATCTCCCCGTCCTCAGTAGTCGAGCTCGACACGACAAGCGCGTTAGCTAACTACGCCACTGAGGCGGGTCATAATTAATTATTGTGTGTAGTCCGAACGGCTACTAATATGTGGTGGGGTAAATAGTTGTGTTATGTATCTCTTTAGGCATAGGAAGACCCTAGATGTGGTTGTGATGGATAAATTACACCAAGTCTAAGGTCCAGGATTATCTTTCCATATCAGCTGATAAGAGGTAAATATTTTCTTTGGTGATATCTCAAAGTAGTGATGTCAAACTCAATTCTTCGATACCTCAATTCTTACTGGTGTCATGAGACTCAATGATTGATCTTGATATTACAATTCTTAATACTTCCGATTCCTAGCTCTCAATGAAAGTGCCGACAACTAAGCAAAACTGAAAAATCCAGAACCTGTAGTAATCGATTATTATATGAGTTTATTTTCTGTTAATGCTATATATATATTTTGGTTCAATTAATAACCACCCTATTAGGTGAAAATACTTGTTAGGTTTTTAGTTTTGCTATGTTACTAAGTTTAATAAATATGTTTATATGTGAGGGCAAAAAAAAATAATGACAAGCACACAATAAGGACAAGCACAACATCCAGTCCCCGATCATTAATTCATCACTGTGAAAGGGTAAACCCACCTTCGGCCATGACGGGAATCGAACCTGGACCCCAAGCTCAGTAGACAGTGGGTCAATGTGAATAGAACCATATTCATAGGAAGTGCCTTATAGAAAATAGAAACATATCTTTTTTCTGCCAAAATTGAATGGATTTCTAGGTTAGTAATATCTATAAAAAGTTACAAATTTAGATCACATGACTTGACATTTGAATACATAAAAATAGATCTAGTAGCTTTTCTAGCTGTTAGACATGGTCCTTAATATAAATATTAAACTGTATTACACACAAATTTTTGTCATGTTTGGAGCCACTTTGCTAAATTTTCTAGCTTATGTTAGTACATTTTTGCCATAGGTTCGCTCAAATATTTGGATTAACAAAGTGCAGGAAAGTATGTGTTCAAGAACTATCTCATCTCAAATATCCCTTTCAACACAGAATACTTTACCCTCGACATTGTACATGCTTCAGGCTTCTTCCACAGTTTCACATCGCTGACATGCCTGCGGTCTTAGGGAGAAAGTGACGCAACTCCAAAACCACCAGTTTAGCAAAAATTACCAAATCTATATGAGAATTATGGTAAGATTTTGGTTGGAAGGGCTTTCTGAAAAGCCCTTTTTTCCTACCAGGATCCTTATATAATATAGTAGGATTCTAGTGGAGAAAAAAAATACCTTCAAAAATGTCATTCCAACCAAAATCAGGGTATAGATATTGAGCGAGAAATAACCTGACCTTTCAAATAAGAAAAATATTATTACATATTACTACTAACTCATTTGGTTTATGTAGATGCTGCCAAGAAATGTGAAACTCAGACAAAACAAAGCACTTTTATCGGTTGTTCTCGGTGGGTGTGAAACGTAGTCTCTTACCTCGTATAACATAAATAAATTTAGGGTGTTCGAAAACGAGGTGCTTAGGAAGATACATGGTCCAAAAAGGAATAAAGATACTGGGGAGTGCGGTAGGTTGAATAATGATAAGTTACATACCCTGTATTCATCACAAGACATTAAGATAAAAAAAATCTCAAATTATGGTAGGAAGAACATGCAATGCAAATAGAAGGATAACATTATAATGGACTTGAAAGAGATAAGGTGTAATGAGGTGGACTGGATAGAACTAGCTCAAGATAGGAATAGGTAGTGTACTTTTATAAGTGCGGCAATGAACTTTCGAGTTTTTAGTGCCAAAGAGTAGGTAATAGGGCGGAGCATACTTTTTTTCTTCTTCAAAATTCTTTTCCGCTAGCACGGAAAAGCTGTGGAATGGTTTCAGAAACATACGTACAAAATTTCAGATTAATCAACGAATATCTTCCGGTTCCACGGAAAAGTCAAAAGAATATATAAGAAACCCAAGTGCAAAATTTTAGAGTAATCAATAAATATCTTACAGTTCCACTTTGAAGTCTAAATATGCGAAGTTTGGCAAAAATGTAGAGAGCTTAGGGGTCGAAATTTATCAATGAAAAACTTTTGCTTAAACATTTATTTTTGGAAGCTTTAAACATTTATTTTACCAAAATTAAATATTCGTAAATAATAATAACGGCTGGTTCACAAGGATTTTTAATTGGAATTAGAAGTTTTCAAGCGCAACGTTATGGCTTTTAACTTATCTGATGTGCTAAGATGTGATGGTACAAAGCACAAACTAAGGCCGATATTTTTTTAGTTTTCACAAACAAATACATTTTTGGAGAAAACAAATAAAATATTGCCCTAGTAGCTATATTTAGTTTAATTTAGAACATATAATAATATCTAAAGTTCTTGAATATTTATCATGGGCATCACAGAAATGGTTAGGACTTTTTATTTAAAATGTTTCTCATTAAATGCCATTTTATTCATGACAAATATTCAAGAACTATTGAAATTTCATGTGTAAAAAATTAAACTAAATGTATTTAACAGAACAATATTTTATTTATTTTGTCTTATTTTTTTGTTCCAAAATCTACAAAAAATAATGTCCTTAACTCAGATTTCCTTCTTTCCCAACTTATGTCATCGAAATATTTCATACAACAATTCTCACCGAGTAGCTTATGATGAATGAATAAATTAACAATTATAATGTTTGTTTATCTGCAATGATTTATATAATAAATTAGAGGTGTGCGAGAACCTACTCGTAAATTTGTATCCGAGTCAAAATTTTATTAACTGCTCTAACTCAACTCGATTTTTACAAAACTCAACAAATTTATGTACTCTGAATTTTCGATCTTTTTTTTTGAAAATTCCTAGTTAAATTAATTTGATTAATTTTTAAGATATAATTTCATAGCAAATTGAGTTCTTTAATATTTTATTTTGTGTGATTAAAAAATTTGTACAATTATATTAAATTGATTTAAAAATTCGAATTGGTATGATGATAAAAATTTTCACAAAAAATATATGTTTGTGGTAGTCATGGATCTATTAGAGAAATTCAACTTGAAATATTTCTTGTAATAATATTTCTCTAGTTAGTACAAATGTAAGCAATTAAACTTCATACCTCGAACTCTTTGGAAGATACTTACTGTAAAAAACCAACCTTATTACACGTCATGAACAAACCCGAGCCTTCCGAGTCAGTCAGATGTGTTAACTATTCACCCAACTCTGCCCAGAACCAAATAATGTGTTAACTATCCCAGTAACCCATATCAGTGGTTACATGGTCCAACATCTTACACAGTTACACTGAATTTCTAATGATAGGGAGGTCAAGGTTCAAGTTCAGGTCAGGTATACTGGGTAAAGGGTTTTTCCACTCTCCCTACATGAAAATATGGGTACATTTTCTATATGAAATTCTACCTTCTTCATCTTTATTTAACTAACGTAATTAACACACATATATAACCTGGACTGGTACTAGGACACTGTGAAATGAAAACCAGCCGAGAAGATGTGAAGGCTGTTTTGAGTTACCTGGTTCCTTATTGATGTGATATAGTCGTCAATGCTCTTGGCAGCTGTAATTAACTGTTCTAGGCCGTTATGAACATCATCATTTCCATACAGCCCCACGCCCACTGCAGCACTGAAACATAAGTCACATGTCATGTCACGTTCAATTGTTATGAAAAATAAAAACTTAATTTTTTTTATTATTTTGGCAAATGGATTTTAAATTTAGGTTTTTATCTTTTAAATTTATTGATTTAAGTTGATAAGAATGATTAAAATGAAATGTTATTATTATTATTATTATTATTATTATTATTATTATTATTATTATCATTATCATCATCATCACCGCATCCTACTACCCGTTGGTGTTGTATGCATTTACGCTAATGTGCAATGGTAGGATGATTGTGAGATGAAATGGAGGACCTACAGTTTAACGTGGGATCCAAACCACGGCGGAGGCCTGGCATTCCACACATTCACAAGTTTTAATTAATACACGTCTTGTCAGAGGTGAAGGAAGGGTTTGGCAACCAGATAAATCTGTGCCGGGACTGAGGATTGAACCCCGGACTCCCAACACAGAAGTCTGATACCTTACCCCTAGACCGCCAGATCACCTTAATGTTAATATTAAATTTTAAGTCAGGTGTAGTGAGGTTGGTTTTCCCTAAATGGTTTCCCACTCTCACTCTTCCCTTCATGCAAATGGGGGTACATTTCCTCTAAATTCAATCCTCATCATCACTATACCATTAGTGTAATTAGTACATATATTAAATCATTAAGTTGAGACAGGTGGAAACTTTATGATGGGAAATACTCTTCCCACAAGTCAAAATATAAGTAAGGGTTTAAAATATCCTCAGCAGGAAGGTAAATAAAATGCTGGAATATTAGACTTTCCTCGGCTTGAAGATTTGGTCTTGGCAGAAAAAGAATTTAAGTGTCATTCTTAATATCTTTGGTAGCATCAAGACGTTCCTCAAGAAGCTTGAGACTTCCTGAAGACTTTGGGCCACATTCCAAGATATTCAAACCTAATCTTGCAAGATTTACCAAGCATGCCAAGAGTTTAACATAAGAGTGAGCTAAGAAGCAACAGGGCTGTTCCCATAGGGTTGGCACCTATATAGGACAGGCTGATACCGTAAGTTAGTTTGAAGCTCATTCACCAGGAGTAGCTTGAAATGACATCACAAAGGTATGCACGCGCATGGACTAAAACGCTATGAAAAATTACACTATTATTGTTTTTGTTAACACATTTGATCAACTAAACAATCAGTTTCTGAACAAATATATTTGTGGTTTATTTTAAATTGGGGTGAGCTATATTTTTTAGATTTCAACGTCTGATTTATTCATTAAATAATGAGTTCAGCAAAATTTTATTGAATCTTATAAATGAATTGACGTGATTAATAATCATGTCCCAAAATAAAATGAGCTTTGTTTCAAGTTTATGGTTTTATTTCGAAGAAAATGACTTGGTTGAATTAGGTTCCCTATATTATGCAACACCATTTACGATATTTGGTTGAAAAGAATATTAACTATTTGGACTGACAAAAGAGATAGTGAATCAGAACTCTATAATTTGTAGTAAGTATTTTATTGTTGATGATTGCAAAAATGCAAATTTGAAGTGTCTGAAAATATACTCCTTGCCATCATTACACCTTCCTGGAAAGTTAGGATTTGTTTTATAAATCTACAAAATTTGGATCTCTTACATTAAAGTAAAACCACAGTGAAGATTCTACAATTGATTAACTGATTAATTTGTAACAAATAAAGGGAATGATACCTAAATGCCCTACGATTATTAGTCTATTACCATATAATACTCTGTATTTTACTTTAGATAGAAAATCATTAAACATTTTATACTATCATTACTGTATAGCACAAGGAATATGAAATAATACTAAAACTATATTTATTTGAAATTTTGTTATTCTTCCAACATTTTGACAGCTCACCAAATTCGAAGTTCAAATATAAACATTATGGGTGATCACATGGTTTACCCATTTTTTCTTAAGATAGCCTATAGCGTCTTCTTAAACAAAGAAATTAAAATAATTTATTTGATCGATATTCTAATTTTTTGTTTGTTTGAACATTCAAAATTTGAAAGGTTAGGTTTTGTTACCTGGGCTTGTGTCATATACCGTATATTCATGCGTTATGTGACCTTATAGTTGTCTAAATGTTGTAATAAGCTTAATACAATAATTTCACATTAATATACAAGCATTTAATTTAATTTGACTTTTCCTTGTGAGTATAATGATAGGCCTAGTCGCCTATAAAATGTTTAATGATTGGCTATTTTAAGTAAGGGGCATAAGTATCATCCCCAAATATTTATGTGAATTGTCTGAATGTTGCAAAAATAAAATAATCCCAATTTATTATTATAATAGCTATTATAGTGTCATAATATTTGTCATTTCATTATGAATATAATTATATTGTTGGAGTTTTAACCATATGCTATCTTAAGTAAAATACAGTGTTTTATATGGTAAGGTCTGAGGTATTGTCGTCAAACATTGACTTTGAATATTTTTTTCCCTCAGGATTTAATGAAAGAAATAGATCCAACTCATTTTCCTACCCACCTGTTAGCATTCCAATCCAACCGAATCATGGAAAGACACATCAAGCTATAGGTAAGCCTAATATGTGTTTATGGTTCCATACCAAAAACATAAATGTTATGGAAAATACGCCTGTCATACATGTGACTAACTTTTGACCAGTTTGATATAGGGTCTATAAATATTAAACGTGATATACAGGCAGTGATAACACGCCCACATTAAATGTAGGACCTAAATTTACAAAATTAGCCTAAGGTAAACAAAAGTTTTTGATAGTGTTCATATAATTCAAAATGTAGCTTTACAACCGACATGACCACCCTAACTTCAAAATGCTAATAAGATAAATAATTATAGCCTTGACTAGAAAGAGGTAGATCAGGTATGACACTCCAGGAAAGAATGAAAGGGAAATTAAGGTGAAGGAAAATATACAGCAATTTTCCTTAAGAGAATAAAAACAACATATGGGTAACATACTGTAACTTATATGTTTTCCTTGGAATGAATTATCTTAACCTACATCAGAGTCCTAGACTCAACAAACATAAAACGGAACCCTAGTCTCAAAATGGTGTGTCAAACTGAAAATGAATGCTTTATCAGTTTAACATCCATATACCAAATGAGAGTGATGAATGATCATGTTCCTATCTGGTTGAATCTGTTGAACAAATATAACATTTTACATTAAGGGCTGGAAACCATTTCTTTGTCATCAAAAAGATCAATACATGTTGTCCTACCTTGGGAATATTGAAAATAGCTCAAAATCAATAAATCCCTCACAAGCGTTTGATTAGGAGGTGGCATGATATGGAAGGTTAAGTTTGGTCTGAATATTGTCTCTCTCATGTAGCGAGAGCTCAATGTTTACCAGAACAGACTAGTCAACTTGTTGTGTCATTATTCTTGATAGTGTGTCTCTCATGTAACACAATCTTATGTTTACTGAGAGAAACTCCAAAACTTCTTGCCATTTTCCAATGACCTACATCACTGAGATAAGAACATCCTTTTTTTTATGTGTATTATAGTTATAATTTTCTATTCTTATCACATCCTTGAAACAAGATTAATGGATTACTTGCAACAACATTGATAAACCATTTATAAACAAGCTACTATATTAAATAATAAAATGACCTAGTTTCATTAAAAAATATAATTATATACTATAACCAGGGGCTGATTTCATAAAGCTACCCGTGCACAATTTACAAGGGAAATCACTTGTAAATGGAAAGAAATTAGAAAACTATGTTTCATCCAGCTTAAAGTAAAGACTTGTAATTACAAGTGAAATTTTACAATTTACAAATTGGTTTTTTACAAGTTTTATTACTGGTTTCATAAAGTTAAGTTTAGATTACAAGCACCTTTGAATCAGGGAGTATTTTCTAAAAATCTCCACCAATAAGTAAAATACTTTACAAGTGAAATTTTAATGGGTTATTTTTACGTGGTACGTTCATGATACTACTTTAATATGCCAATCACCTGTGTAAACATTTCAAGTTACATGTATTTTTTACTCATATTTATAGACGTATTATGAGACTTTGAGACAAGGAGAATATTGAGGCTATGAGACAAGGTGATTTTTGAGGCTATTAGACTAGGAGATTATTGAGGCTAGGAGACAAGGTGAATTTTGAGGCTACGAGACTAGGTGATTATTGAGGCTAGGAGTCAAGGTGATTTTGAGGCTATTAGACTAGGAGATTATTGAGGCTAGGATACAATGTGAATTTTGAGGCTATGAGACTAGGTGATTATTGAGACTAGGAGACAAGGTGATTTTTGAGGCTATTAAACTAGGAGATTATTGAGGCTAGGATACAATGTGCATTTTGAAGCTATGAGACTAGGTGATTATTGAGGCTATTAGACTAGGTGATTATTGAGGCTAGGATACAAGGTGAATTTTGAAGCTACGAGACTAGGTGATTATTGAGACTAGGAGACAAGGTGATTTTTGAGCCTATTAGACTAGGTGATTATTGAGACTAGGAGACAAGGTGACTTTTGAAGCTATGAGACTAGGTGATTATTGAGGATAGGAGATAAGATGATTTTTGAGGTGAGTAGACAAGCTGATTATTGAAGCTAGGAGACAAGGTGATTATTCAAGTTAGGAGACAAGGTGATTAGTAAGGTAAGGAGCCAAGATGATTAGTAAGGTTAGGAGATGGCCATATACAAAAACTCTCAAATTATTTCCTTGCAAACAGAGAAACTATTATGAGATATGGGTCATTACAAAATAAATCAGAAACTTTCTTAGTTTAGGAAAAAATAAATTACATAGTACCCTGCAGTAATGTTGAGCTTCAAAACTAAGGCAATTGATATAATTTACTTTATCTCATATTTTTATTTTATTTCTCAACTCTAATTTAGGAAGCTCCTAACCAAATATAATTATGTTAATACATTTTTTTAGTAATTGGTATTTTAATATGAAACATATTTATCATTCTTAAATTGTTTGTGTACTTTTGGCTCCTGTAACATTGGGGACTAAATTTAATATATTAATATTTCAATTGAAATAAAACAGTTGACTTGTAAATATTTTCTACCATTGGTTTGGCAATTTTTCAAGATAATTCTCACTATGTCATATAGGCTAAATACTTTTTTTTAAGTAACTGTAAGCCCCACAGTGGGTTCTCATAACATACAATAATGAGAATTAACAAAATTACAACAATATAAACTTTGCTAATATGGGTGAGTGAATCAACTCATATGATAAGATTAGGTTAATAAATGTGAGAAGCTATGTAGATAATATTAAACATAGCTTAAGCTCAGTGTAAATTCTTTTACTAAGATAATTTTAATTTGTCTGTTAAAATAAACCAAGTGGTTAATCCACTCTGAAGATTTATACGCTTGTTGAAAAACGACATAGGTCAAGAATGGTGCTTAAATGCAATCTATTTTTGACAACATATTTGTTTTAAAGGATATACCTAGCTAAACAGATTACATTAATAAAAAGAAAACTAAGAGAAAATTAAAATTTATTCAAACACATTAGCAATGACCATGAGGTGTGAGTTGACTTTTTAAAAATGTAATCTATTATGTTTAAAGTGGTGCTTAATAAATGGCATTGCTAGCCATAAGTCAAAGTACTCCAACAAATCCGAGTAACTCAAAGCCATGTAAGTCAAGGACTTACTATTATACCTACTAATGTTAAAAACAATTAATTTGTTTACAGAACAAAAACCCTGGTTGTTTTTACAATTTCTGTTCATGGCTGTGTAAATTTAAGTTTTAAAGAATCAATTAAAATGCCAACATTCACACCAAAGTTGGTGGTCACAATGTCTAAAGTGGCAGCCTCACTTTAGATTTGAATACCAATGACATCTTAGAGGTCAAGGTTTAAATGTTGATTGGTTGAGCACAAGGGATAATTTTAATTGTGTGATTTCATCTCAGGGGTTCCCACCCTCTCGTTCCGCTAATGTGGGTAAAACAACCTTCCTCAGCTCTAGCCCTTAGATTAAGCCACTGAAACCAAAAACCTTAGTATTGAAGTTAGAAATTATTAAATAAAAACTTTTATTTTATATTGCAAACAAATTGAAACAGTATGAGTAGAATGAAGCAGTATGTACCAGCAAAGGAGCGTGAATATGGCCAGGGTCCATTTCAAGGCCACGATGCTGCGTTTGGGTCTCGGCTTGCGGTCACAGCATCTCGTTAGCAGGTAAATGAGCAGGACCAACAGTGTGAGGATGAGCCATGCAGCGGGCAATGAACCCAGGATACCCAGGGACTGCAACAAGAACACGCCACTGATAAACAC
Organism: Timema shepardi; assembly: GCA_902151425.1. NCBI lineage: Eukaryota > Metazoa > Arthropoda > Insecta > Phasmatodea > Timematidae > Timema > Timema shepardi. The sequence continues at coordinate 3,991 of CABFVX010002158.1, read as the reverse complement.
TTTGTTTAACCTCAAGTTCACCTTGCTTGTTTTCACGATGGAACAGTTTAATAAAGGACCATAGTGGAACCCATTTAGGTAAGACTGCAAGCTTTGACTATAAAGGTGTGCAAGTAAATATATACAAGCTACTACCAGCTTCAAGGGGTGCGTGCAATCCAACTTAAATAGGAAGCGCCTTTTAGAAAATACTAACAATTTTTTGTGTCTGGAGGATGTATAAAAGTATTAATATTACCTACCATTCACTTCAGTGGCCGAATGGTCTAAGGTGTCACTCTCGTGTTAGACGGGCCTGCTGATGACGGTGAAATAGTGGTTCAAATCCTAATCAGGTCTAGGTGACCTGGTGGTCTAGGGATAAGGTGTCAGACTTCTGTGCTGGCGGCCGGGGTTCAATCCTCGGTCCCGGCACAGATTTATCTGATTACCAAACCCTTCCTTCACCTCTAACAAGACATCTTGTGAATGTGGGGAATGCCAGGCCTCCACCGTGGTTTGGATTCCACGTTAAACTGTAGGTCCTCCATTTTTCATCTCACAATCACCCTACCATTACACATTAGCGTAAGTGCTAAGTGCGTATAACGCTAACAGGTAGTAAGACACGGTGCTAATAATAGTAATAATCAGGTCTAATAAGGGTGAATTTCCTAAATAGTATATGGTAAATGGCACATATTGGTAGCAGTCACCGGTGATTCTACAAAACCATTGGTTTAGTAGGGGAATGTACTATTTCACATATTCTCGTTGAATGATTTACAAAAGCATTGGTTTGTTTATAAAATTACCATCCAATGGTAAATGTTACTAAGCCATGTCAAGGTTAGGTTTGGTTAGATTAGTTCAGGTTAGTTTATGTTAGGTTAGGCGAGGCGAGGTTGGGTTAGTTTGGATTTGTGTTCTATTCATATGTCAACATACATTAGGTGTTTTATAAAATTTTATAGATTTGGATATTTCTATTAAAGTATCATATTTTCACCATAATGCATTGGGAAATTTATCAAATAATTGGTTAATGTATATAAATCCTATTATTGGTTAAATAGACCATTGCTTTCGGTAAATCTCTTCAGCGATAATTTTACAAAATAACAAATTCATCAGATTCACAGTAAAATATTTATTACCTATCAAAAGTGGCAGTTTCAGATCATATAACCTGACAGAAAAGGCTCTTCCTATGAAAACGGCTTTGATCCTGACCCACTGCAATGAATTTTCCCACAATGCGATATTCAATTCTTTCCTCGGGTGGACGCTGGCTGGCTCTAGTGAAGTTTTTTGGAATTTCACCTTCATCATACTCTTCACTTAGAGTGAAGATTTTTAAAAGTAGCACTTAAGGTGGGAAGGGGAAGGGAAGAGCAAGTCAAGGCCAGTAATTCTGCAGTATATATAAGCACAATTTTCTTTTGTACACAATAAATTTAAATATTACTCTGGTAGATAATTATGTTTAATGTAATTTACTACATCTAGTATTCTCAACAGCTCTTGATTATTGGTCATGAGCATTGCGGCATTTGACCTGGACCTCTTCATTTTATTTCTCTAGTTTTTCATCAAATGCCAATATACTGGTCATATTTAAATTTAAAGAAAAACAACTATTTTCTGGTGTCCTTAGGGGGTTTGGATATAAATGTTGTTCTAGAAAATTTGTGAGGTGTGAGTTTTCAACCTCAATCCTTCCCCCCGCCGTACCATCCAATACAACAACCGTTTATAATACTAATGAAACGTTTAAAAATATTATTTACAATAAAAATTGCTGTTTCTTTAAATACCAATACATATGCAAGTACTCAAATAAGTAAAAGTATTGAAACAAAAATGTCGACTAAACAAGTATGGTATTGGTATCGAAAGTGAAGTGAAAATATTGATTTTAGTCAAGTGTCGATTCTCTTGGAAGGATGAGTGTGGATCCAGTGATGAGGCAAATATTTGAAGGTAGAGTGTGTGGATCAAAAGGCGGCTACTGCGCGATATTAGATATCACGGGTCGCTGTGATTCCTCGCGCTAGTGCCTTATTTCTCCGCCTCTAGCGCTATAATTGCGTCCGCTTTTGCCTCAGTCTGATTCCAGATTGGTTGCTAGTACATCATTGTTTTCCTCTAGATAAATAATTTATTCTGTTTTATGAAATAATCAAATAAAGGTATTATTTAGGAATTTTAATGCTTCTTGTATACATTATTTTTAAAGGTAACGCTATGGAGATAATATTTAACAAAAATTAACCAAAAATATATCAAAATATGACCGGAAAATGAGTATTCATAGGTATGGTAGGTACAACTCGCTTTCGGGCTCACACCACGGAGTGTTTTTTTTCTGCTCAGTACCTATTACCTCTGAAGCCAGGGGCCGGTCGATCTCACGGCCATTTTAAATTGATCGTGTAAGAAACCTACCTCATCACAAAGACGCGATCTTTGATTCTTTAAAGCTCACAAACATATAAGGTATCCTACTTTCAAATAATATTTGATTGTGACCAAATGTACCTTGATCGGTCATAATCAGTAGTTAGAAACAATTAAAATAGTGTAATGTGGTTGATGTCAGGGTTGTTATAATTTTACCCAGCCCCCCTCCCCCCCCC
>CABFVX010002157.1:106912-125768 GCA_902151425.1 Timema shepardi | reverse complement strand
TTAATTTGTATCTATAAATGTTTGTCCAAAAATAACGATTAATCTCGTTTAAAAATCGTATAATTTTTCCATTAAAACGAAATTGGTCAATTATTGAGCCCAACAGCATTGAGCATTATTATCACGCCTCCCCAAACTGTATAATTTGTGAACAAATCAAACTTTGATAGTGTGAATATAAAGTTTTACGATGATTTTCAAAATGGAAACAGCTCTTGTTAGGATAACAACTATTTACAATCGACCAAAAATATGGAGTTCGATAAAGATTTTTTAGCACCCTTTCGTGTCATACCCTTATGTACTAGATACCCTAATGGTTCAAGGGATTAGAGAGGTTATATTTATAGGAAGTGTTCCCAAATTTTCATGGAAGGAGATTGGAAAACCATTTTGTAAAAACCACCCTCAGTGAACCCAAATGAGACTCAAACCTTGATCACCTCATCATCAGCAATCTAGTTTAATGCAATAGTAGCGCCTTAGACTCCGTGACCACTTAAGTGGGTTCCAACACTGTTAATCTATCATTGTTTTAAACCAATAGACTAATATATTTTTCTGGATAGTGTTTTACTAACACAATTTGTTTAGTAAAATGTTCCAATGGGGAATTCCTGAACTTGTAAATTGCATTATTTATTGAATAATTAATCAAAATAAGTACAATACAGTCCAATTTTCATAGGAAGAGCCTTTTATGTATATAAAAAGACAAACTTTTATTTGTGGTCAATATTAATTACATTTTACTTTCTTATTAAATTTATTTTATAGGGATTAATAATGTATATCAAAAGGTAACAGATGCAAGTCACATAGAATGACGTATGTCTATATGAAAATATATCTAGTAGCTTTAATAGCTATAGTATAAAGCCCGAGTTCTATGCAAATTAGACTGTATAATGTAGTTGTATTAAACAACATCTAAAAAATTAACCTTAAATTATATAAATAATCTTTAAACAAAGTGTATTTTCAATTTGGGTACACATTTTAAAGTTATCCGACAAAATGTAGACATATAAAATAATTTTGTTGTTTTATAATTTCAATTTAAAACTTATTTATTCATTATCAAAGAGTGTGTGAGTTTCTGTTGCAGAATAATTAGAGGTTGGTTTAGTTTGTAAGTCGTACACTGAGAACAATACTGTATCCACATATTATGTTCATAAATTTAACGTCCAAACCTTTTTATAATTTACACAAGTTAAATTATCGCGAAAGAAAAACGGCAAGAAGTATACTACCATGTTCTAGCAGGTAAAAGATTTACCAAAACTAACATAACCAATGTAAATGTTAGGGAAAAAACTTCATGAGTTCATCTTTCAAAACTCTCTCCAATTAAAATCAAAAGAAGAGAAAAAAAAAAGAGCAGGTTATTTTGTATTTCCTCCATTGCATATTTTTAAATTACGTTCTTTCACAGCGAGAGTACTCTGTGTTTTACAAAGAGACAATCACACCCATACCATATAAGGGGGCAAGGGGTAGGTAAAGTATGGCAAGAACCCCGAGATTTCATACATAAAATTTATTATTACTATTTTTTTGTGAATTACAGAACAAAATTAGAGAGAAAAAAAAAGCAAAGAGTGACAGCAAAACTAGATATTTTTTCTACAAAAAAAAAAGTTATTTTACTTTAGATTAAATTGGTGAATGCTGAATCAACATACGCGTAATTAGTAAGATTCTGATTAGGACGGTTTATCGATTAGACTTTTTTATATTTTTTTACGGTCAACATAGATAACACCCGCCTCGGTGGTCGAATGGTCAAAAGACGTCACACTTCGCAATATACTGGACTGACGATGACAGAGATCGGAGTTTGAATCTCATTCGGGTGGACTGAGGGTGTATTTTCCTAACTGGTCTCCTACTCACCCAACAGGTAAATTGAGGTACATTTTCTGTAAATTCAACCTTCCTCGTCTCTAGTACGTGAATGTAATAATAGTACATATGTGTCCAACCCGAACGAGCAGTAAGACGCGGAGATAAAAAAAATTGATAACATAGTGTGCCTATATAAGACATTAGGGCTATTGTCCCTTTTCATTTGGCGTGGAAATGCAGAGCCATAGGAACAAACGGCTATCTTTAAGAATTTTTATTGTTTCACAATTTTATTTTCGAAAACGGTTTTTTCGAGAATAGAGGCATGTTTATTAGGTCATATTTTTGTTATATACATACTCATCTATAGTTTTAACAGTGATCAAATATCGAGAAAATTGACATTTTTCTGTAGAAAATTGCCGTCATAACAAAAAAAGAAAAGGTAACAATTAATAAACATCGATACATTATCTTAGAAGGGGCGTTGAAAATATCAACATAAAAATTTCACTCGTTCTCGAGAAAACTGATTCTTTCCAGACGTATGATTTCGCCGCAAGACCTGTCCGGTAGCTAGCGCCATCTACGGTTTCCTTGATCCATCTGTTCTTGTTGGCGCGGAAGGATACTTTGGTCGGTTGTGAAGCCACGGCACGCCTTTCACTCTCCCTCCCGCCATTCTAAAAAATAGGTTTTAGACTTGCACTCGACAGGGCCAAGGGCCTTAATAGAATTATCTTATGTGTGTTTATACTCTATCAAAAGTTTTATTGCATATCACATGGCTTTACGCATGAATATATAATTATTATTTTGCTCGACAATTTTAAATACCGGTTCGTGTTTTTCGCATATACTTTATTTATTTTGAGCTACTGTGTAGTGATGAGAAAGGTATAACTTTAGAAGAAATAAACATGCATTTACGTGGAGAGAGAGAGTGAAAAACCATTTAGGATGAACCAGCCAAAGTAAACCCGACCAAGGTTCGAGTCCTGACGAAAACTAAATTAAATTAACCATTTACAGTAGTTTTTGTTTATTTTGTAATTATTAGACAAGTCTGTTCTTATATGACTCCTACTATATTACACAATCGTACCAAGTTTTAGGTTGGATAGTGTCCGAGTCATTAACGCAAACCTACGGTGACCTGGCGGTCTAGGGGTAAGGTGTCAGACTTCCATGCTGGAGGCCGGGGTTCAATCCTCGGTCCCGGCTCAGATTTATCTGTTTACCAAACCCTTCCTTCACCTCTGACAAGACATCTTGTGAATGTGGGGAATGCCAGGCCTCCACCGTGGTTCGGATTCCACGTTANCCGGGGTTCAATCCTCGGTCCCGGCACAGATTTATCTGATTACCAAACCCTTCCTTCACCTCTGACAAGACATCTTGTGAATGTGGGGAATGCCAGGCCTCCACCGTGGTTCGGATTCCACGTTAAACTGTAGGTCCTCCATTTCATATCACAATCACCCTACCATTTACACATTAGCGTAAGTACGTATAACCCGAACGGGTAGTAAGACGAGGTGCTAATAATAATAATAATAATAATAATAATAATAATAATAACACAAACCTAGGTAATCCAAACCTGCGAGATAGATCCCCATGTGAGTTCAAGAAGATTCTGTTACAGGTTCTAGAAGAAGTAAAATGGGACAGTAAGAGGAAGAATCGCAAGAGCTATACTAGTGGGAAGAGAATTACACCTCAAAGAGAAGGGAGTTGGCTAGAAACAGACGAGATTATAATGTTGGATATTCAAGTTAGGTAGAGTATCGGAAACATAAAACACACCAAAACCATCCGATTAACTAACGGCGGACGACTGAGGCGGGAGAGAACTTACCCATTATCGGTTGGCAATGGATTTAATGACAGATGGACGAAGAGTTATAAGGATTGAGTGATTGTATTGAACACTATTTAATTTAAAAAAAAAAGATATATATATATATAGTAGTTTTTTATACCTTTGAAACAAACACTTTACATAAATTTATCGTTAATTTAAAATTAGCTGGAAACGTACTTTTCATTTAAATGCAGGCATTCAAACATTTTTGATATGTAAGGCTATTTTTTATGTCCAGTATTTGGGATTTTTTTCTTTTTTAGCACCACATATTACTGCCTGTTAAGGTTATACGCATATTTACTATTTACGCTAATGGGTTAAGGATAAAGAAGGTTGAATTTAAAGGAAGTGTACATATATTAGAGTAGAGAGATATTTGAAAACCATTTTGGAAAATAGCGTTCGGGATTCTAACCCCGATTTCCCTGTTATTTTCAGTCTAGTCTAACACAAGAGAGACGCCTTAGACCATTCTGGCCACCTAAACAGGTAGTATTTGAGTTATAAACCCATCAATTAGAGATAAAACAAGCCTCAGTGACGTAGTTAGCTAACGCGCTATTTTCGTGTTGAGATTAACTGCCAAGAACAGAGATATTGAGGTTCGAATCTCGGTAAGATGAACTGGGGGTGGTTTTTTCCTAAATCGTTTTACACTCTCCCTCCGCGAAAATTCTGGCTCACTTCCTCTATATTCAACCTTCGCAATACCTAACTCATTAGCGTAATTAATACTTAAGCGTATAACCCGAACCGGTAGTAAGACGCGGTGCTAAATGAATTTAAAAAATTAAAGGTGTGATGAAGAGGAGGGTTATTTAGAATAAGTGCAGCTGCATCAGCATAGAGATAGGACGGGAAAATCGTGAGTAACAAAAACTCATGTAAAATACTATCTACACTCGGGAAGATATCCCTTATAGTGAGTGCTTAATCTCTTACTATCGTGGTGACCTGGTGGTCTAGGGGTAAGGTGTCAGACTTCTGTGCTGGCAGCCGGTGTTCAATCCCAGGTCCCGGCACAGTTTATCTGATTACCAAACCCTTCCTTCACCTCTGACAAAACATCTTGTGAATGCGGGGAATGCTAGGCCTCCACCGTGGTTCGGATTCCACGTTAAACTGTAGGTCCTCCATTTCATCTCACAATTCCTACCATTACACATTAGCGTAAGTGCGTATAACCCGAACGGGTAGTAAGACGCGGTGCTAATAATAATAATAATAATAAAGATAATAATAATAATAATAATCTTACTATCGACAACTACTGCTGTCGATAATTTTTTGTACAAATTATAGATACTATTATTTTTACACTAGAAAAGAGTAAAGTATCGATATATTTATTCAGATACCACGTATTTATATTACAGAGTACCCACTTCTTTGGCCACATGATCTGAGGCGCTACTCTCACAAGAGACTAGACTGCCAAAGACGGGGAGACCAGGGTTCGATACCAATTGGGTATACTGAGAGTGGTTTTATTTTCCTAAACAGTTTTTTTTCACTCTCCCTCCACACAAGTGTGGGTCCACTTCCTCTAAATCCAACCTTCTAAATCCTTAACACCTTTGTGTAATTAGTACATAGGCGTATAAGCCGAGCGCGTAGTAAAATGCGGCGTTATATAGGGGACCAATACATTAATAATAATAATAATAATAATAATAATAATAATAATAATATTTAGCACCGCGTCTTACTACCCGTTCGGGTTATACGCTTTAAGTACTAATTACTCTAATGGATTAGGAATTGGGAAGGTTGAATTAGAGGAAGTGAACCCGCATTTGCGTGGAGGGAGAGTGGAAAACCATTTAGAAAAAAAAAACAGTTCACCCGACCGAAATTCGAACCTCGATCTCCCCGTCCTCAGCAGTCGAACTCAACACGACAAGCGCGTTAGCCAACTACGCCACCGAGGCGGGTGGGACCCAATACAATCCGCTTTAGGTAAGGATAGGAAAAGGGGGTAGAGGAAGAAGACGATTATCTTGAAAACTATTTTACTCCGTGCGGATGCCTGTTCGCCGTTTTAACGGGGACGACGAAAACCAATCGAGTGACGGGAGGGGAAATTACACACAAGTCTTTGCTAGTAATTAAAACTTCGTACTGATTAGTCATCAGTGAGAAGGAATAAGAGGGACAAAAAAAATCAGTTATTCCTGTCGATAAAACTTAATTCTACTCCACGCAAGAATGAAAGCCAAATTAGAGATGCTGAGTGTGCTGTATTTCATCAGTTTCGAAAACATTCGCTCAAAAAAAAGAAGATAAATACAGAGCTAGCAAACAGTAACTTATTCGTATTAGGGTTACGTCATCATCTTGTTTCCAGCCTGTGGCCTCCATCTTCGTCCATCCTTCCACCACTATTACTCCTTTAATTGTTTCCATTTCTCTCCTATCAGTTGCACAATTTATTTTATCTTCTACAATCTTTTTAATAAGACGAAGTATTTATAATATATTTAGCACCGCGTCTTACTACCCATTCGGGTTATACGCTTTAAGTACTAATTACTCTAATGGATTAGGAATTGAGAAAGTTGTATTAAGAGGAAGTTAACCCGCATTTGCGTGGAGGGAGAGTGGAAAACCATTTAGGAACCCACCCCCCCCAGTTCACCCGACCAAGATTCGAACCTCGATCTCCCCGTCCTCAGAAGTAGAGCTCAACACGACAAGCGCGTTAGCCAACTACGCCACCGAGGCGGGTCAAGACCCAGTAATTAACTCAAATAATGAATTACTTTCTTTGTTTGTGAGAAATTTATTCTCTGAAATATAAGGTCCTAGGGATCATATGAAACACATTCCAATAATCACTTCCGGGTTTTTTTAAATGATTTTTGTTGACTTTAATTTAGCATTTAAATTCTTGCGTTCACTTGAGTATTACAAGGTCAAGCAAATACATTTTCACACTTCTTTCTTTAAATAAACATAGGCTTGAATATGATTTGCTCGCTTAGCAATACTTGAAAATTTATTAGAATTCCTTAGTAACAGATATGTGTAAATCTATTATGTCTGACAACCATCTCTCAACTTTAAAATCAGGGATTTATATATTGGTGTGGATATTTATATCAACGTGGATGTGTGAATCAACTCTCTCTAAGATGGGATTCATCAAGTCAACATACAGATTTCAATTTTTTTTATATCAATTTGGAGATGTAGCTAATACGTGCATTCAGTTCAGATATTCAACCCATGTTTATGCAGCTGCTCAGAAAAAAAGTATTGTCAAATTTTGGAAGAGATTTATCTTATGTTTTCAAACTGTACAGTTTTCATCATGTCCATATTAGGTAGTTTTAAATGAGCAGCCAAAGTGCACATGACTTTGATAAACTCGGTCAAAGAATGAATGTGTATTGATTTAGCAACGTAATTTCTCAATTTTTTACATGTTGTGACTATATTGAAAAATATGTTACCCACTTCTTAGACCATGCAACCACCGATGCGGTTAAAGCCATAATTAATTTACGGCAGAATATAACTGAAGTTTTGTTTAGAACAATGTACTGTTGTTCTTTTTTTTTCTCTCTAGTGTTTCACCTACTTAACGTAAGCTTCTACCTGTATCAAAATGTTTCCCTCTTCAAAGTCTCGGGCAAATTGATCTGATTACAGAGTAGAAACGAAGCATCCTTTACTAGTCTCTCTCTCCCTCCCCCCCTCCCCTTTCGTGGTGGTCCAGGTGTGTCGAGGATGAACAAACTCGTCAAGTTCTTACGAGCAAGGTAAAGAGAATAAGAAGCGGAGGGGGGTGAGGGGGGGAGAGGGTTAAGTTCTAGGAAGGAGAAGTTGTTCTTCGCCTTGAGCCACTTCCTCCACTTCTCACCTGAGTGATTCTATCGAGTTGGATACCCCTTCACCCATCCCTTCTCACCTTCTACCACCAAAACTCCCTCCCCTCGGCGGTAAATGGCGGAGGAAAGGAGTGGGGACGCGCATAACGGTAAGCTACTTCGGCGTTGAGTCAAATATATATATATTTTTTTCACACCTAGTTCATGATTAGATAGGTGGTGGCGTGACGTGTATTGTTTCCAGGTTTCGCAAAGCTTTCTAAAACTACACCTGTGATACGTCCCCATTTGACCACTCAAAAATACGCGTTACTCTACATCCCTCTAAATTCAAGGATAAGCCTTCTTATTATATTAATATTTAGCACCGCGTCTTACTACCCGTTCGGGTTATACACTTTAAGTACTAATTACTCTAATGGATTAGAAATTGGGAAGGTTGAATTAGAGGAAGTAAACCCGCATTTTCATGGAGGGAGAGTGGAAAACCATTTAGAAAAAACCACCCCCAATTCACCCGACCGAGATTCGAACCTCGATCTCCCCGTCCTCAGCAGTCGAGCTCAACACGACAAGTGCTTTAGCCAACTACGCCACCGAGGCGGGTAAGTCTTCTTATTCATTAACAGATAATTTGATGATCTGGTAACGGGAATCAAACCCGGGAACCTCATATTTTCGTACCAATGATCTACCAATGAGAAATCCCGGTTCGTTTCACAGATAGAACTGTCTTTGACTAGTTGTTGGTGTATTAAGTCCGCCTATCCTAACAACACTTCACGACACGACACTGTAGATAGCCAGGAGACGACAGAAACCAGACCATTTAGTTGCTGCTTTTAGGTTGTTGCTACATTTGACGGACTGTGGAGGTAAACTCTTAGGCTGGAGTCACACTAAAAAGAATGTGCGCCAATTGTGGTCTTGGATTGCTTTAAACGTGTTCTCCCAAGGTCACGGTCCAGCATGATAGGCGCACAGCCTTTTCAGTGTGAATGGTAGCGACACGACAAAGCCAGTGCACAGCCCTCCCAGTGTGAATGGTAGCAACACGACAAAGCCAGTGCACAGCCCACTCAGTGTGAATGGTAGCGACACGACAAAGCCAGCGCACAGCCCTCCCAGTGTGAATGGTAGCAACACGACAAAGCCAGTGCACAGCCCACTCAGTATGAATGGTAGCAACACGAAAGAGCCAGTGCACAGCCCTCCCAGTGTGAATGGTAGCAACACGACAAAGCCAGTGCACAGCGCTCCCAGTGTAAATGGTAGCAACACGACAAAGCCAGTGCACAGCCCTCTCAGTGTGAATGGTAGCGACACGACAAAGCCAGTGCACAGCCCACTCAGTGTGAAGGGTAGCGACACGACAAAGCCAGTGCACAGCCCACTCAGTGTGAATGGTAGCGACACGACAAAGCCAGTGCACAGCCCTCACAGTGTGAATGGTAGCAACACGACAAAGCCAGTGCACATCCCTCCCAGTGTGAATGGTAGCAACACGAAAAAGCCAGTGCACAACCCTCTCAGTGTTAATGGTAGCAACACGACAAAGCCAGTGCACAGCCCTCTCAGTGTGAATGGTAGCAACACGACAAAGCAAGTGCACAGCCCACTCAGTGTGAATGGTAGCGACACGACAAAGCCAGTGCACAGCCCTCCCAGTGTGAATGGTAACGACACGACAAAGCCAGTGCACAGCCCTCACACGGTGAATGGTAGCGACACGACAAAGCCAGTGCACAGCCCTCACAGTGTGAATGATAGCAACACGACAAAGTCAGTGCATAGCCCACTCAGTGTGAATGGTAGCAACATGGCAAAGCCAGTGCACAGCCCTCTCAGTGTGAATGGTAGCAACACGACAAAGCCAGTGCACAGCCCTCCCTATGTGAATCCAACTTTAACCTCACTATCGACCACACACACAAGTTATTGTAGTGGATGAATCTTTGTTTATTGCCGAATTTTAAAGTGAATTAGTTTTTTCTGTGGTCGCACAATCGCTCACTAAAAATTAGACCTATGATGACGAAAATGTTGAGGTTTGGATACCAAGTTACTTTTTTAAGTCGTGTCTTGAAGAATTTAATCTTAGTATTAAAATTTCACCTTGAACAACCTCAATAAAAAAATAGCCAAAAAACATTTTAACATGGCTGTTCTCTTAAAACGTTTTTATTTCTCTAGGGAATTTATAATATTAAAAATGATTATAAAAAGCCAATAAAAGTTTATAAGGATTTAATACGATGGTAAAATTTTCATTATTTTAAAAGGTTTGGATCATAAAATATAGTTTTTCGGAGGAGGGAAATTCCTGATTCTAATCCCAACTGGGTGTAATGAGGGTAAGTTTTTTTTTTTAAACAACTGTCCACCAATCTGCTTCAGTGACCGAATGGTCTAAGGCTTCACACTTAGGTTCTACAGGCAAGTTGATGACAGGTAGATCGGGATTTGACTCTCGGTCTGATCCACTGAGGGGGACTTTCCTTAAATGGTTTGTGACTTTTTTTCACGAAAATGCAGATAGATAACTTATAAAATGCTTCCTTCCTCATCCCTACTCCAATAGACTAATTATCATATATTGGTAGAACTTTAATATGTAGTTAGTAAGACGTGGCGATAAAATAAAAATTTCCTCGTATACTTCAACAAAAATTGACTGTACTTTTCCTTTAAAATTATACCTTCCCCATTAGAGTAGTTATTAAATACTGACACAGTGTGAATAAAATACATTTTTTTATAGATAAGATGAGAATAAGGAGAAGACTAATGTAGACACGTAACGCCTAACCTAAGCAGAAACTAAAATATGCACCGAAATAAACCAAAGTTGGATAATTTGAAAATTTCTCTAAGACGTCATCAAAACACTCAAGAAAAATAAAATCCTTTACTTCTTTTTTTTTTTACTGGCTTCTCTGAGAAATTTCAATCTAGATTTTTTTTAATACAACTAAATTTGTTTTTTTTTACTTCTTTTTCTTTTTGTAACTTTAAAATAATTAATTACCTTTTCAAAGTAAACGGTTTCTTGTATTAAAGAAGGTTGGAATAAAAAAGGAGAAGAAAAAAAAATTACCTTCATCCAATTTACATTAATGACAATATTAAAACAAAATTATAGGTAGGATTAAAAATAAAAGGTTTAAGGTTACAAAAATAACATAAGGACGATATTAGCTTAGTCTATCTAATGAAAAATGACCCTTGTGTAATAGAAACATGTTCTTGTGTTTTCATTTGTTTTTTTACCGGGTGGATTATGTCACGCTATGCTGATGAGCGGTTAGGGAGGACTTGGTTAGACACAAGAGTTTTCAAATTGTGGAACTTATCTCCATAACTACACGCGTAAAAAAATAACGTTATAGACTTGTTTATTTATGTTAAAAATATAGTTGGCAAACAAGACACAAATGTGAGAAAGTTTTTATATCATTATTAATTTCATCAAGTCTTAATGTTTTCGGCACCACGTCTTACTACCTGTTAAGGCTATACGTTATGTATTAATTACACTATTATTTTTAGGGATGAGGAGGGCTATATTTATATAAGGTGTACCTGCATTAGTGTGAAGGTAGAGAGAAAAAGCATTTTGGAAAAAACCACCTTTAGTACACCCGTCCAAGATTCAAACTTCAATCTCCCCGTCATCGGTAGTCTAGCCTAATGCATGAGTAGCGCTTTAGACCATGCAGCCACCAAAGCTGGTTACTATTTATTTACCGAACAAAGTAATCCAACGATGAATCGTGAAAATTAATAGGATGTATTTAAAATTTAAATGTGTTTTTACTCGGAAAAGGAGAGTGGTAAATCATTGTGAAACATGAACATTATTAATCTAAAAATGCATTTTTTCCCCCCTCCGAAGAGGACGCCACCCAAATGTTTCTCGTCCCGACGCTAAGCCGCTTAGAAAATAAGCACTAATGGACTGGAGCGAACATCAGACCTTCTCTGCCCACTACAAACGTCAAATGGGAACATGCTAATGAAATATAAAATGAAACATACACATTACCAATTCAAATTGTTCCAACCAGTGTATTTTTGTTTACGAATTTGAATAAAAAGTTGAAGATTAGAGACATAATTTAAATTTGTGAATACCGTATTTCAGTTTGAATACTAAATTTTTTTATAGATTAAAAATAAATCCACTTGTATATATATATATTATTTACCGATTAAGTGTAATTGATTGTAATATTGAATAAATATATGAATATATTTTAACTTTAAATATCATGTATAATCCGATGAAATTTTGTAACTTAGCCCTGAAATCGATAGGAAGCCCACATTGGTCCGCCAACATTATAAAGTCACTAGAATTTTGCATTCTATAAAAATGCATTAACTTTATTGATTTAATAAAGTAACAACCATCAAAACCTTATTACTTTATAATTTATCTATAAATTATTAACCAAACGGACTAATATTGTAAATAAATGGTTATAATTTTTCCCGCCAATTTGGCAACACGAGTTTCCAGTTTTCAAACAATGCCCTTCCAATGAAAATCAAACTGTAACTATGTATCAAATGTAACTACCTATAACTACAGTGCAGTTTCTTATTACGTGGGTAGGAAAAAACTCAAATAACCAAAAGGGGTGGAAAATTTAAAATTTAAATCTAGTTATGGGAAATGGTCAGGGGTTAAAATTAAAAAAAAAATTATGAACAACTTTGTGGTGTGACCAAAAAAAATTTTTAGTGAGATGGTAAAGAGAACACCCCAAAAACTAACTTTTTTTAAAAAAAAAAAATACTTTAAGCAGGGAAGACAAATGTAAAAAATAGTGTATATATGAAACTTCAAAATTGGTTTAAGAAATAGGGGGCTCAAAGTTTACTTAACTAATAGAGAAAAAAAAACCTTCTAAGGTGTAAATAAAATAAATACTCAGAATCGTAATACGAGAAAAGCACAAAATGTATAATATCTTGGAAGCATGATTGATGTGAAAGGAGGAAAAAGAGAGGATCTAATAAGAAGAGGACAGCAATGAGAGTTATTCCACAGGTGTGTAAGAAACCTGCTATGGAGAAGGGACGTCCCCTGGAAGTGTAAGCAAGTGTCGAACGGGGCATACTTTGTACCCATTGTCACACATGCAGCAGAAACATGGACAATGTATGTAAGAGAGACCAGAAAAGTGGAAGTCATGGGAATGAAGTTTGTGAGGAACGTGTTAGCTGTTAAAAACAGAAACAGGATTAGAAATTAATTTGTNATAATGGAGCATGGTGGTGAAACAAGATCAGAAATGCTGTTATTCAGGAAAGAGTGGGAATTCAGGGAGTACATGAGATAGTGGAGGAATCAAGACTGAGATGGTATAGTCATGTAATGAAGATGGAAAAGAAGAGAATACCAAAGAAAATGGTGGAAATAAAGTATGTAGGAAAAGGACTTAATAGGGAGACCAAGAAAGAGATGGGAGGAACAGATAATAAAAATTGGGCCAGTGAGAGGAGAAAAATTGAAGCAATTAAAGGAGGAATAATGGGGGAAGTATAGAGAAATATGTGAGTATTTCTCTAAATTGAACCGGCCATAGGCTGGAAACGGTTTATGATTATTATTATTATTATTATTATTATTATTCGTAAAATAATTTATTCTACCCACTTCTAATGTGTATAACATTTTATACCGTGGTTATTATTATTATTATTATTATTAGCACCGCGTCTTACTACCCGTTCCGGTTATACGCACTTACGCTAATGTATAATGGTAGGGTGATTGAGAGATGAAATGGAGGATCTAGAGTTTAACGTGGAATCCAAACCACGGTGGAGGCCTGGCATTCCCCACATTCACAAGATGTCTTGTCAAAGGTGAAGGAAGGGTTTGTGGTTTGGTAATCAGATAAATCTGTGCTGGGACCGAGGATTGAACCCCGGCCGTCAGCACAGAAGTCTGACACCTTACCCCTAGACCACCAGGTCACCGACCCGAGGTTATTATTGGATTAATCTAAGTGGTATGGATCGCAACTCAACGCCCCGGAACTCATACTTTTTCAAGCTACCCACATATTTACATTAATGAAGAAAGGATTGAGAAGGTATTTCAGAGAAATTGTAGTCGTATTAATATGAGAGGAGATGGGGAAACCACATAGATAAGTCACATATGAGAAATCCTCCTTCCCTGCCCCTAAAGTAACCGGCCAAGATTAAAAACTATATCTCTACGTCACTCTCAATTTAGACTATTGCGAGACCAACGCCTTTGACTCTGTGAACATAAATTCGGATAAAGAAGTGATAGTCCTGGTTGGCTACAATACACGAGTTTTCCTTTATTATTTTGTTTTCTAGCCCCGCGTCTTACTACCCGTTCTGACCCATCTGGGTGCCGTAGTTAGCTAATGCACTAGTTTCGTGTTGAACTAGACTGCCGAGGACGGGGAGATTGAGGTTCGAATCTCGCTTGGGTGAACTGAGAGGGGGCTGATTTTCCTAAATCGTTTTCCACTCTTGTTCCACGCAAATGTGGGTTCACTTCATCTATATTCAACCTTTACAATTCCTAACCATTAGCATAATTATTATTAAAGCGCATAACCCGAATGGGTAGTAAGACGTGGTTCTAAGTATTATTATTATTATTATTATTATTACCCGTTCTGTACTAATAAATATATTTGTTTTATAGATTTGAAAGGCTATATTTAGAAGGAAATGTACTCGCATTTTCATGGAGAGAGGGTGGGAAATCATCTATGAAAAACTACACTCAGTACCTACGACCGAGATTCGAATCTTGATCTATCCGTCATCAGAAGTCTAGTCCAACATGAGAGTAGCGCCTTAGGCCATGCGGCCACTGAAGTGGTTGATACACAAGTTTATTTAAATTATGTAGGTTTTTAATCGGCTAAGTTAATGGGAGATACGAAAAACCAAATGGACGACTGAAATCCAAACAAATACGTTAAAGGATTACGAGTGACACCCTTTCGTTATTTTCCCTCATTAGAAACTTTAACTACGTCACACCCGCCTCGGTGGCGTAGTCAGCTGACGCGTAAGTTTCGTGTTGAGCTAGACTGCTGAGGACGGGGAGATCGAGGTTCGAATCTCACTCGGGTGAACTGGGGATGGTTTTTCCTAAATGGTTTTCCCACTCTCCCTCCACGCAAATGCGGGTTCACTTCCTCTAATTTTAAACTCAACAATTCCTAGCCCATTAGAGTAATTAGTACTTAAGCGTATAAACAGAACAGGTAATAAGACGCGGTGCTAAGTATTATTATTACTACTACTACTACTACTACTAAACTTCATTACAAACCAACAAACTTATATAAGTACAGCCCTATTTTTTTTAAATAGCCTAGTATACTTTTCAAATATATGTTTGTTCACGTATTTTATCACTTAAGTAATGCATAACATTTAGCAACCAAATCAGAAATAGATATATATGTTTCTATACTCTCTAATAATAGATTTTAATTTTTAGCACCGTGTCTTTTCAGGGTTAACGCATATATACTAATCACGATTTTGATTGAGGGATAAGTAAGGATGAATTAAAAGTAAGTGTACCCTCATTTTCGTAGTGGGAGAAGGGAAAACCATTTTGGAACAAATATTCTAAGTACATCAGACCGGGATTCAAACCCCATCCTCCCTGTCATCCACAGTAATCTCTATTGTGATAGTGACACCATGTGGCTACCAAAGCAGGTAATAATATGATTAATTACAACAACAACAACAAAATTTCAAACCCGTCGTTCAAATATATTTCATCCCATTTGAGCACACATTTAATAAAATGTCAAATACAAGTCTTTAAATTTACAACGTACGGTATAATTAGATTGTAAAGAAATGTAGGCTGGTTATCTGACAGTTATGAAAACTAATAATAACTCATTAATATATACATAAATAATGACATGTAAATTGCAGCAATCACGTTTGATAGAAACTATCAATATCTATTAACCAACTTATATATATATATATATAGATAGAGAGAGAGAGAGAGAGAGAGAGAAAGAGAAAGAAAAATAGACTGATAGAAAGATAAATTAAAGTCGGTTAGTATATTATATTGATATTATCTATCAAACGTGATAGCTGCAATTCACATGGCTTTATGTATGAATATTTTTATTAGTTTTTATAACTGTCAGATAACCTACGTCTATTTATTGATACTAAAATTAAATATGGGTCGGTATCTTTCCACAGTCTTCAGCTGGTACTATATTAACTTGAAAGCAGAATCTTTATACATTTAATTAGTATAAGCCACGGGAATTAACCAGATGATACCAGATTTTTTTTTAAAATCTACTACATAAACAGTTAATTTAGTTCCACTCTTACGTTACAATTGACAGAAATATACTTTTTTGTTTACAAAACCCAACCTTCCATGAGCTTATCAATAGTCGAATCCAGATGTCGTGGACAGTCCTAGAAACTAGTAATAAAATCAAAGCCATAGTTATTTATTTAAAACTCTGTTGTACCAACCTATTCATAAATGGGAAAATATAAACAATGCATTAATTAATCATTATTTAAAGAAACTAATAAATACCTAATCGTTAAAACCAATTTTAAGCTCGTATTAATTATTTTAAATGTTAATCACAGTGGTGATAATTATGAATAATTAACATTAACATAGGACATAATAGGTGAGTAAAACAACCTTGTTGTTAAAATAATCATTAAAATTTATAGTTAAAACACGTAAGTTGAGATAGTTTTAGTATTGAGAAAATTACAATCAATTTAAATTTCTAAATAAACTATATATTTTATTTACAAAACTTTCTGTCACAAAAAATCTTGTGGATAAAATATAATTAGTGATACCTTATTAATATTATTACTTTGACATAAAGTTTAAAAAATCTTTAGTATTGAGAAAATAACAATCAATTTAAATAAAAGTTATCAATATTGACTGCAAAAATACATATTCTCATTTCCTAAGCCCTTCTTCTTAACATAATCCTATATTAGTTATAAATACACGTACGCTCACACTTAAACACAACACAACTCACCCACGCAAAGCTATACTCCACGTTCATGTCATGCGTATAGTATCCACACCCGTTTCAGGGGCAGTAAAAAGAAGATTGGCGTGAGCGTAAGGGCGGTGGAACACGGTGGTTAGCATTTACTGGGTCAAATTTAAAAAAAAGCAACATTTTCTTCTCCAGTGGCGGTCGTGCAAAATATTTGCGGTTGTGTTGAAAGTTAAATTGGCATCGAGTAAAGGGGTTGATGAAGGAGATGTTGAAGGGTGAATTATTTCGTGTTTTTATTTTTTCAAGTATTTCATTAGACCAAATGGGTAGTCTATGATTCTACTAAAAATTTGTGATGTAAAGAGAGGGTTGACAGGTTCAGAATAGTGAAAGATAGGTGGCCAATAGAGTTTTAATCAGCATAAAACTTTTTCATAAATGATTCTGGTTCCATTTATATTAATAAAATGAATGATTTTTTTGTCTGTAATGAGCAATGCCTACCGCACGTGGAGATCTAAAGTTTGAAAAATTAGTAGCCCATGTGCATGAACACGTAAATCTAAAAAGTGGAATCTTGAAATTTTGATGAGTCTTTTAATTAATTAAAAACCATTTTCGAAGAAAAGAAATAGGAATTAAACTAATAGTTTGTCTGTAATGAGAATTGCGAGATATTTATGGCATGAAAATAACTGAAATTTTAAAATTTCATAACCTCTGTGCATTAATTAACGTGTGCACCTCGGTGCCAGAATTTTAAAATTTTTATTAGATAGTTTTAATTGATTACAAACTGAGTAAGCCCTGGGCGACGCAGGGCTTTAAGGCACTAACATTACCTTCCACCTACCATTGGGCTTGAGACAATCCATTTATTCTGGGCCGCCCCGTATACTTCAGATAGATAGAAATATTTAAAAAAATATGTTGTTATTAAATGAATTGGAATTATTTAATTTGTTATATTAAAAAAATAGTCATAGACTTAAAAAAAACTTCATTTAAATAAAAGGTTGTTTATGGAAAAAACAGTAGCCTATGTGTTACGGGAATTTTGAGTTTATCTCCATGTAATCATTAAAATTATTTTAAACGGTATTTTATTTAAAACCAATTAATAGCGTACATTATTTTTTATAAATAAACTATTAACAACATACTCTATTATATTACAAAAATGAACCTTACACAAATGGGAACCTATTACATTTCATCAGACTGGAAATAATCCAGTCGTAATTAATTATTGAACTAGTTTTATCGCAAGTGAACTAACAATCTATATGCAATCAAAATATTATGAATCCACAAAGTTAATAAACCTATTAAAAATATGTTTTTCAAATTAAAGTAGATAACTTTTTTTTTAAGTATTTCATCCGGTATTTGTATCAATGCTAAAATAGTTTAATATCCTCAAAATAAAAACATGTAACAAAACCAAATGAAGTGTATGCACATGGTGTTAAGGGGAAGTCAAAAATTAATGTTAAAACATTACGATGTATAAATAGTCAATTTTAAAAATGAGAGTTTTAAAAAATATTTCATATAGGCTTAAGGCCCGAGTTCAAATCTTGTGCCAAGTTGATAGATAGATATTGTATCTAAATAAGTATGTAAGATAATAAGATATAGGCTAGTCTTATATTTAATAACTAAAAGCAATTTAATTTTTGTTTAACTGTATGTCAAAGTAATAATATTGATAAGGTATCACTGATTATATTTTATCCATACGAATTTTGGGACAGGAAGTTAAGTAAATAAAATATATAGTTTATTTATAAATTTAAATTGATTTTAATTTTCTAAATACTAAAACTATCTCAACTTACGAGTTTTAACTATAAATTTTAATGTTTAGTTTAACAACAAGGTTGTTTTACCCACATATTCTGTCCTATGTTAATGTTAATCTACACTTCTTCACTATCACTAATATTATAAAGAGGAAAGATTTGATTTTTTGTTTTTTTTTGTTTGTAATGGATAAACTCAAAAACTACTGGACCTATTTTAAAAATTCTTTCACCAATATAAAGCTACATTATCATTGAGTGACATAGGCTATATTTTATTTTGAAACTTTAATATATTCCTTATAAAAATGTCGATAATCACGTATATGTTATGGTAGAGTCTATGATAATACTTCAATATGTGTGTTGAAAATAATAATACAGAGGGGGGGGGGGTGAAGGGTTTAGTTATTCATAACTATAACAACTGTGTGTGTGTGTGTGTGTGTG